>JAQGCX010000044.1:0-36983 GCA_034700205.1 Plectus parietinus
AAGAGCATGTTTTTCTGCGTCAGAAAACTATATTTAAAAAAAAATTCAGGTAGGGTCTGGGTTCTGAAAATCGTCTTAAAGATGGTGCCACTGGGACTATGGTAAAGAAGGCCTCCTGTCTTCTAACAGAGGACCTGAAATGGGGTTTTTTGATGGTTTAGACAATTTCCCTTATTATATTTGGTTTCCCAATTGATTTTATGCTAAAATCTATCATTTCCAAAAGTTTTTAGTTGGGTTCGCCACATTAGACAGCTCAAGCAGTCACGTCATGATTTTCATTACAGGAGTTGCTTTCACCATATAGTCAGCCACCCATCTTGTTGTGCGCCACCTTCTGCAGTAACATCATAATCGGCCCGTAACAGAAAATTTCATAATTAAGGTGATTTGGGAAATGACAAATTGTGACTTAAAGAACAGTGGGGAACTCGATTATGATAAGTAAAATAATCTGGGACAATGGTAAATGAAACTCGACCACAAAATTCACTGTACACTTATCCTACAAGGACAATTTTTGGAAATCCAGTTGCCTCAAAAAAAAATTCCAACAAAACACTTTTAGAAACGGTAGATTTCAGCATTAAAAAAATCCCTGGGAAAGTCTGGGAAAGTCGAATAGAATAAGTAAAGTTGGCTACAACATCAAAATACCCTAGTTAGGCCGAAAAATTGGGTGATGGTTACCTCGTATTACCACTGTACATAAATTGGCCCATCACAAAAAAGTTCCTTATTAAAACACTTTTGGAAATGATAAATTCTAGTGTAAAAACCCTGGGAAAGTTGAATATGATAAATAAAATTGTCTAAAACATCAAAAAATCTCAGTTCAGCCACCAGTTGTGAACCACTAATACTACAGTCAGGGCTGGATTATAGTGGGGGCACATGGCTCACGTGCCCACGGCCCTTGGCTCCACTTTGAAAATCGTCAAAAATGGTAAGGGGGGACCCTTACCTATTTACAGACCCAGCCCTTCAAAAGATAGGGTCGAAAAATGTAAGGGTCCACCTTCTCATTTTCGGCCCGTGCCCCCGTCCCTCCATTTGATAATCCAGGCCTGACTACAGTCAAGGGTGGATCATGGGTGAGAGGGGCCTGAATACAAATGTACTAAGACAATTTTCAAGGGGGCCCCTTGAAAATAGGGGGACTCCTCGGGGGGCCCTCTTCAGTACTAGGGCTCACGGAGGGCCTGAATACATGTAATCATTGTAATTCACTATGATCCGCTCCTGACTACAATGGTCAAATGTCTATAATTGATTGCATTTTTTAAGTCGAATATGGCGCCAGTCAGAGCTATTTCGAAAAACTTATTGACGCAAATTAACCTTGTTCTCAGCTTCAATTTGATATATAAAATTAGCTTTTCGATGCACATTTGGCAAAAGGTCTTCTGTTAGAAGACAGGAGGCATTCATTACCATAGTCCCAGTGGCACCATCTTTAAGACGATTTTCAGAACCCAGACCCTACCTGAAATTTTTTTGAAATATACTTTTCTGACGTAGAAAAACATGCTCTTTCTGAATCTTGACTCAAATTTTTCTGCTATGTAATTCCCGGGGAGTTACATGCAAAAAACCAATTTTTTGGCATGACCATAGTCCCAGTGGCACCATCTTCGAGACGATTTTCAGAACCCAGACCCTACCTGAATTTTTTTTGAAATATGCTTTTCTGACGCAGAAAAACATGCTCTTTCCGAATCTTGAGTCAAATTTTTCTGCTATGCAACTACCGGTGAGTTACACCCAAAAAAACAGATTATTTTGGCACTTCAAAAAATTTTAAATTGGCGCTATTTTGTTTGATTAGCTTCGATTTTGATGATTCTAAAACCAATCGTTAGGAAATTTTGTAAGCTTCATTTTCATATAAAACAAGTTTGTATTTCTTTTAATATGAAAATTGAAAATAATTTTAGCCTTTTAAGGTTTAAAAAAACATTTTTGCCCATATTTTTTAACAAAGCCATATTTTCAAATTCAGATGTCAGATTCGTGATCAGCATCAATAACTACACCATATATGTTGTTTTCAGCGAAATCAAAGACAAAAAGAGCGAACTGCCAAACCCTCGACCCACAATTATGACAGGATCACAATTACCTTGTTTCATTCTTTGACTATTTTTCAGCCGGTTTCCGTTTTTGGCGTTCTTATTGATTGTTCCTTTCATCATTACAATTCTCTTTATGTGGAGTCCCGTATTCGACGCACTTCTTACCATATTTTTTGTGCGCTACTATCGTCAAGCGATCTTTGGGTGGTTCAAAAAGAAACCATTGCAAGTGAGCCCGATTGCGCTTGCTCACTCTCCACAAAATGTTCAGCGAAGTCAACATCTGTCCAACAGGCGTGGATAAATTCGTGAAAAAATTCGGGAAGAATGAAAGCCGACAGAAATGACTTTTACATATCTTTGAAATTATTTTTTATTGTTGTACATTGTCAGTGAATATTATTTTTGATGCTGAAACGGCAGTTGGTAAAGTTCGACTTTCCAGCATGTTAAATACTGAACTTGTCAGGTTTTTTGTTGAACAGTTTAGGACCGTCGACTGGAGGCGCAAGTGTTTGTACGAAATGTATCGGAATCAAGTATTCTTACGGCATCGAACTGCCATCTGAACAAAAAACTTGAATCAGTTTTCAAAAATATATAAGCTAGTTGGAATATGATTGTTTAGCCTGGTTCGATTTCATAATGAAGCCACATCTTCTAATACCGGCAGCAGAGAAGACGTGGCTTGGAATCGAAGTGATCATCGACGCTGATTTAGCTCTCTCTCTTATACCTTTCTGTTTGCATATACATACAATCTAGTGATGTTTGTCGTCCGTTTGTGCTAGCAAATTCACATGTCGCACTGTTCGAGTATGGATCAAATGAACCACAACCGCAATCAGCAGCAATCTGAATTATTTCTTTGATCAAAATGCAACCTGCTTGCAATTATTAAATAACCTTTTTAACCTTTCAATTATTAAATAACGTATTTGATATTATTGTACGTGATTGTACATGACGTGATTGATAAACGTCATGTAATAGTGGCACTTCCAATCCTCCTTATGCGTCCGTCCGTCCGTCCCGTCACGCAGCTACGCTTGAACGCTGAAACGTGCAAAAGTGTCTGCAAGTGCGACACAAATGTCGAAAGTGTGCGCCGTAACGCAGAATGCAGCCAGCGAAAAACTACGCGAAAAAGCTAATGCTGAAATGCAGTGCTGGAGAGAAGTTAACCTCAAAACAAAACTACTACTCAAAATGCAAGCAGATTTTGTTTGTGAAAATTTAACGGTTTTTCCTATTGCGCTTGTTTGATGTTAAAGCAGTCATTCAGATTTGAAGATTTGAGTTCACGTGTTCGTCGCACATCTGAAATATGGCAATTTTTTTCAATGCACTCAGTTGACGTTGAGCGATCACCAATGTTTCCTTACGAGTAATATCAAAGGCAAAACCCATTTTCATCGTTTGAAACAGAATTTTGCTGCTCTGACAAACATCGTTAAATCTTTTTCCATCCCAGAGCGCAGTTTCTTGTCAATCAAAGTAGTAATCAAGGGATCAGTAAGAGAGCGAAAGTAAAAAAACCAAACTGCGACAGGAACATATACCGTATTTTAAGAAATAGTAGCCCATGGGGCTCTATTTTTGACTATTATTTCAACCTGCCGTATTTTAAGTAATAGAAGCCCTGGGCTACTATTATTTTAACCTTCGTCGAGGGTGCCTTGGACCTTCCCAAAAACTGAAACATAAGGGGAACCCTTGTGTTTTTGGCCTGTTCCTTGGGCTACTTTGTCTGCATGGGCTACTATTTTTGCGTGGGCTACTATTTCTTAAAATACGGTATATTATGTACGAAAAAATCGATAAACAGTCGTTGTCGATCACTTTCGCACTTCAAACCGGAATCCTGTCCTTCGCAATAATCCGAAGTGTCATTATACAAACAACAACTGTGAAAAAATAGCAAAATGAATCCACCACAAAACCTGCAAACAGGATACGATAATTTGTTCGTCCTGATGAGCGGTCAACTGCTTGTCAACGCTGTTTTTGTCCGATTGCGCAAACTGACGGTGATATAAAGTGGTAAAAAGTGAAGATTTCCGATCAATTTCACTTTGAGCGCTATTGGCGATGAAATTAGAAGGGTTGAGGAAGAAAGGGTCAAATTTTGCTGCTACAGGTTGGGACGACTTTTTAATTTCCACCAACAATTGCATCAATTTTTGTTATTTTTCAATATGTTGTAGCCGATATCATTATCTATTCAAAAAGTCTAAGCTCAGCTGAAACGGTTAAATTTTGGTTGAGAACGAGCTCTCAGTGTGGGATCCCTGCGAGATATCTCAGCAAGCCTGAGAAGCAAAATTTGTCGCATTTTATAAAAAACGGTGGTGGTAAGATAAGATGAACACCCTGTATATTGTACCATGGCAGTACCATATCGTACCATAATTTTCCATTAATACAGAGCGAACAAATTTTACATGTACGGTAAAATCCTTCCAGTCAAAACCCGGAAACCGTTCAACAGCGAGCTGAGAAGATACTGAAATCTTCGGCAAGTGAATCGGGGCATATGCAGCAACTGGGTATGGGTTGCTATATGCTTGGAGTGAAACTGGCAGAACCATCAGGATAGGCTGGGCTCTCGGGATCGGTGGCGCCAGCTGAACCAGTTCAGCTAAACTTTGAACATGTCAATTTTATTCCGTTTGATGAAAGAGACGTTGAACAAGAACAATCACAAAATCCCATGCGTACCATATGGTCCAACTTAATTACGGTGCATTCGATTAAGGAATAGATCTTAAAATCACAGGCTTACATCAACCAAAAGTCACCATTAAATACAGGTTAGGGCTCAAAAATAAACGCAAATTTACTTCAATTTAAAAGTTTCAAACAAAAACACTAAACAATTGCATTGCTCGAAAAACCGATAGTAAATAAATAACTCAATGCATTTTAAACATAATTTGTGAAAGCCACTAATCTAAAATGAAGCCAATGTCCGCGGTTCGCACAAAACAACGGTCGATGGATAACTAGCTGGAGCATATGGTAGAACCGGGCTGACAGCAACAGTCGACAACAGGTCCGCCCGTCCACAGTCGAATCGCTGCACTTCCATAGTCGGTGGTTGGTTGCGCTGAGCAACGATCGTTAAATTGCGCTTCCACGTCATTTGTCCCTTTGGAGAAGCGAGCAGCTGTAAGGTCGCACCGAATGCCGTCCAACTCGCAATAAGCATTTGAGAAGACCCCCGCCCTTCTCCGCTCCATCCCATCGGGATTGTTCCAGCGATTATAGTCCTCCACGAAGCAGTTGAACCCGCCGGAGGCAGGGTGCGCCCCCGAACGAGCAAAAGTCGCCATGTGCAAGCGTTCGTCGCCGAATAGTACTTCACATCGAATGAGAAATACGCCCGCTCGGTCAGCGTCCGCCGTCACGGAGACTTCGAATGTAATTAAGTCGCCTGAAAATTGCGATGATCAGTTATTCAACCGAATTTTCTCGAAAAGTAGCTCAGTAGCCTGCGGCGTAAAATAATTGAGTGCGCCCTTTTACGCGCTGGAAGATCTTGCGCCGCAGGCTAAAGGGCAAACTTGGGATTGGGAAGGAGGGGGCATCTTGACTTTTTCTTTTGGCTGCTTTTTAATTACCTTAAAAAATATAACGCTAGATCATTTGTATGTATGCTGCAAATGTAATGAAAAATTAGATAATAATAGCAAACCCTCATAACAATTGTACCGCTTTATGCAGCAGTTCAAAGTGCAAGTTTGCGACACAGACAAGTTGGCTTTATTCTGAGAAAATCCGGTACGCAACGCTGCCATCCTCACCAATATTCCAATTTAGTGGACGAATGCTCCTCAGTCCTTCGCCTTCGCCACCAAACGGAGTCACTTCTACACTGTCTCCTTGTTCGACTAATTGCACTTTCTCGCCAGATTTTTCGTCGTGCCAAACGGAGAAAATCGCAATTTTGTCGTCGTCAGAGTCGCGTTGCTGAATCCCACAATAACCACCCGGGTAAAACTGAATAAGCGCAAAGTAGGTCTGTGTGTGCGACTCTTCAACAGTGACGCTGTGGCCGAGCTTGAGGCACTTGGCGCTTTGAAGTTCGGCCGAAGATTTCGGCATCATGAATGACAGTTGCACAGACGAAGCTGGATTGCACACCATCTGCAAAATTAAAGTTTCAAAAGCACACAAATTACTATTTTTCAAATTCTGACAGGGCGAAATAGCATGTTTATCTCAAAATTAAAAAACATGCATTATTTTATGCAGGAAAATAGTGAGAGATTGGCAGCTATAATCGTATACAGCGAGAACCACATGACAAGTAACTAGGAGCCAAAAGAGAGAGACTGCACATCATGATACGAGCGGCGACAGCAACGACAGCGGCGACAGCTGTTTCAGCAGGCAAACAAAAACGACAATAGCGAAATGCCAGTGAGCTACGCGCGCTCAGACTTTTGTGCTGAGCCAAAAATTCTCTGTTCTCGACTGGTCACAGTACAGGAAATGTGTATTGAGGTTTACTGTGCCCCACAGAGTTCAATATATACCGCTCAGTCCGGAAAATCTTACACCTTAAAATGTTTAGTTTTCATCCACCCACTCCCAGCAGCAAATAATTAACTAAATTCCAATTAACTTTATACAGGGTGCGAGGAAAGTCCCGTTCCACTTTGTTTTTTGAGTATCTCCGCCACAATTGCACTGATTTGAATGAAACTCAGAGGCTTTGTTCTCCGAGTTTTGGGAATTTTTTAATAAAGAATTTGTCGAATTTGGTCATAGGGTTGCTGAGATATTGCGCTGCAAAGACAACCACCAGTTTTCTGAGATGCAGGAGTGGGCACGGGCCGCACGAAGATATCCCCGCAGGGGTCCAACACTGAGAGCTCAATATCGGCTAAAACTTAACCGTTTTAGCTGAGCCTAAACTTTTTGAATAGAAAATGATATTGGCTACAACATATTGAAAAATGATAAGAATTTATACAACTGTTGGCGGGAATTCTTATCATTTTTCAATATGTTGTAGCCAATATCATTTTCTATTCAAAAAGTTCAGGCTCAGCTAAAACGGTTAAGTAATGGTCGAGAACAAGCTCTCAGTGTGAGACCTCTGCGGGGATATCCTCGTGCGGCCCGTGCCCACTCCTGCGTCTCAAGAAAACCGGTGGTTGTCTTTGCAGAGCCATATCTCAACAACCTTATGACCAAATTTCACAATTTCATTTCCAAAATAGCTTTCTAACTCTTGCAACTAGTAAATTAAATTACAGCTCAATCGGTTGAACTTTGGTTGAGTTATTCAAAAAACAAAACCATTCCCCTCTGATTTTGGGTTTTGAATTTCCAACCCCCGCCAAAACCTCGGATCCCATGTACACCTATGGGTAGGGTTCAATCCCGACTAACCCCGACTTTTTTTAGTACTGAAAGTTTGGGTTTGGGTTTTTGGGTCGGGATGGGGTTGCGTTTGAAAGTCGGAGACGGGTTTAGTCCGCGTCCGTGATGGGGTCAAAAACCAAAAGGTCAACCCCGACCGACCCCATTACAACCCTAGCACCTATCATATCAAAAGGGGATTTCGACAAATGGGTCGTTCTAACTTATCTGCACCTGAACCATAAATATTTTTGCCACTTCCCTAATGGGGGTTGAGTCCCACGCTTAGTAACTCCCTTGTGCCCATCTAACTCTAGCGCGTACAGCGTGTATTTCTCAATGCGACAGTCGAAATTTAACATCAACTCAATTTAAACTTTGAATTGCACTGACGCAAAAAGTAACTACTTCCAGTCTTTCCTTTGCTTCAAGTTTTTTTTTAAATTTCCCCATACGCCGAATCATAACTGGCTTTTCTTTTCTGTGAATCAGCACTGTGCAAAGGCAAGACTTGTGAAGACTCAATCTTTTTTTGGTGACACAGTGGTTGCGTGTGTTGCATCGATTAAATATGGCAAAGTTCGTTAAAGGCGATTGTCCCACTGGGACGATTCGGCTGCGATGAAATGACCTCATCGTGCAACGGGTGGCGTAATCAGCCAGAGAGCGATCTCAATCGTCGAAAAATCGTCGATTGAAGTAATATTCAGAAAGCAATCGATAGGCTTCATTAGTTTCTTTCAGCTCCTACTCTGTCGACTCCCTTCATCATCTCTAGTTCTTCAAGTTCATTCCAGTCGGACACTCAGTGGTTTTTGGTCAATAGAAGCAATAATTTTGGATCATGGGGTTTTTTCACCTCCTGTTCTGCTTCTCAAATTGTTCGCCGAATTTTCTGAATAAGGTAATATGCTGCAAATAACAAAAAACGAGAACGTTTTTAATGGTGGATAAAGCTGTGCTGCACGAAGGATACCGTATTTATTTTAATGATATGGCGGCAGTCTCTATAGTCTGGCATCAACTCTTTTGCATTACAGAAATTACTGTTTGAGAATGCTCTGAATGTGCTGTACAGTTCAAAGCTCAAATCGATTTACTGATATCGCTTGCAGTCAGTGAACGATTTGATATCAGAAATTAATGATATCATATCATTAATTCGACATGATATTACAGGGTGGATAGCCTTTAAAAAAAGATATTTGCAAATCTCGGTTTTTTTTGCGCCACCCTGTATATCATTATCATATCATCACGGAATTTCAAAGCATGATATCATATCAATATCTTATCATAATGGAGAGCCCCATAACTTTCCAAAAGCCCCATATCCCCTTATCTTCCAAAAAATTGTGAAATACGGCTCTTTTGCAAAAATTTCGCGTCCTATATCAGATTTGCGAACTAACGATATGATATCAGTATCATATCATTATTCAAATTTGTGCATGATATCATATCATTATCATATTATTAATTAGACAGGGTTGCCGTATCATATCAGTATCATATCATGATCAGTTTCCATATCATTAATTTTCACTGCTTGCAGTACGCAAAACCTATCGCAATCAACATACTACTTCTCCTCGGAATGATATGCTACGCGTTTCTCGGTGGATGGATATTTTTCAAATTGGAATGGATTGCCGCCCAGCAAGATAAACAGAACATGATGGACAATATCACCAAATGCGTCGAACGAATAATCGACAAAGAATCGCTTAAGATCATCAAGGATAACACGTCCTATCGGATTGTTCAGGAGTGCTTTCCTGAAGAGAAAGACACTAGGAAAGAATGGTCCTGGATCATAGCAACGCTGTATGGATTTGGAATTTTAACAACGTTAGGTAAGCAACGCATATTTTTATGATACTTTATTATACGTAGCTTCAGATGTGCAGCAACACCGATAGCTTGTAACTGAGGTGCGGGATTGACCAGGAAGGGGGAGAAAATGAAGTCACTGAAACGTTTTTTTTGGCGAAAGTCCATTCAATTCAATGCTTCTTCCGGTCTTCGGTCGGAGGGTGTGGACCCGCTGGCCCGGCAGACAGGGGGGGCAGCTAGGGTTTAGCTAGGGGAGCCGGTTTTCCGGTGGCCGAAAAAAATGATAAGGGTTCCCCTTTGAAAATTTTCGATTTGCCCCCGTGGAGAGGCGCCTGGCCCCCTCAGCTTTCGCTTCTAGCTACGCGCCTGGTTTAGCCACAAAAGTTGTGCTGCAGGTTATGGACGAATCGAGCCGAGAACGACAGGAGGCCGTTTATTCTGTGTTCTCTTCGGCTCGTGCGGAATTCCGATCGTGACTATCATATTGGCGAATTTTGGCCAGTATCTGCACGAGGCGGTGCCGAAATTGCGCAAGATACTCAAAAGGATCGCCACCAAACGCGTGCAAAGGCGCAAATCTCTCCTCAACATCGAAAGCAACAAAAAAGAGGTGAAAGTTTATTGATTGGTTGCACTGAACGAACAGACAAAGCAAGTGTTTTAAATTTCTCCCAAAATTGCGTCAGATCTTTTTTGTTGTTCAAGTCCAGAAATAAGAACAAATTTTAATTTGTTAAGTTTATTTTGCACAGGAAGAGGATGCCGAATTCGAGATGACCTCGATGACGCTGATCGTCATATTGGTCATCTACGTGGCCGTCGGCGCTGCCCTATTGCCGTTGCTGAATGGTCGATTCGACTTTCTCAATGGCATCTATTTCACATTTCTCTGCTTGTCGGCAATTGAGTTTGGCGCTATTGTTCCAGAAAAGTAAGTTCAATAAACATTTCTTATCTCTATCCCGATGTTAGTATTCCAACGAACGGCGAATCGACTCTTATCTTCTTCAGTGCCATCGTCGCCACCCCGAAGCCTGTATTTTCAGTATAGTTGGGGTTGTACCAGAATTTGTCGATCAGAAATCATTTCCAAAATACAGTCTTCTCGTCGCTTAGCGTAAAACGTATCTCAGCACCTCCTTGCCAATAAGTTACGTTACCGTAGTTATTAATAATTTCTTAATGCATTGACTACTGCAGCATGCGTGTATTGAACAATCAATATAATCACACGGAACATTTTTTTCGATGCGCGCAAATCTTTTTTCCTGTGTCGTTGATTTATTAATAATGCTTTTTGCAGCACAAATTTTATTCCAATCACATTGTTGTACGTGTGCATTGGCCTGGCGATCACAACGATCGCGATAGACATTGGCGCTGATTATCTTAAGAAACTGCACTTCATGGGACGACGGTTGTCGAATGTCGGAGGTGTGAAGATTTGGTTTGGCGGGAAAAGGTGAGTTCAAACTGTTAAATGCCCGTATTTAATCCCACAGGGACTATAGATGTGGTCGGTGCACCGGGACCGGACCGAGGTCATTTTCTTCGACCAATTACTGGACCGGGACCGATTGTTTGGTTAAATAATCGGACCGTGGACCGGGACCGATTAATATTGAGGACCGGGACCCCTTAAATGCAAATTGGCTGGACCGATTACTGGACCGGGACCGATTCCGACCTGGACCGACGCACCTATAACAGGGACAAATCGAGCGAGTCAGAGAAATGGTCTATGCTTCAGATTTTCGTGTTTTTCCGTGTAAGCGCTCCCCAAATGAGCGCCCAGGGGGCGCTTATTAGAGTCGATTTTCCAAATAAGCACCCCTGGGCGCTTATTCGGATTTAAAATTATTTGCGCTCATAGCAGTAAATCTTCTTAAATGATGCAAAAATGTGTTTTTCAGAGACGAATATCAATGCAGAACAGCAAAAATTGCTGAGAATTATCGTTCCTTTGCATTAATATTGCAAAATTTTCGTCTCATATCAGTAAATGACGATAGTTTTGCTTTAGCTCAGAAATCAATTTTTTGTCGTCCAAGTGCATAAGCAACGTCTGTACTACTTTCCGTAATAGCGCCTCGGGCGCTTATTTGGATTCGACACGGGCTCGATTTAAGAGCTAAAACCAAATAAGCGCCCGTGTGCTTATTCGGAAAAACCCGGTACATTTTGTTGAGGTCCGAAACCAGGGAGTAGCTACCGGGTTTTTCCGAGCATAAGAGGGGGTCTTCTATTCGAAAAATAGCCCTTCGGGTCCGTGTACTGTGCAAGTATGTGTTAATTTTTCAACAAAATATAAGAGGGAGGTCTCCTTTTCGAAAAATAATTTCAAATATATGAGGGAAGGTCTTCTGTTTGGGGGGGGGGGTTCTTACATTTGGAAAAACCCGGTACCATAATTTTGGTAGATGTATATACCTCCACAGTGCTCCCGTCCCCGCATCTGTTGTACCCAGTGATTTTTTGCAGTCTTCGTGTTCGTGAGCTGCTCGCTGCGGCCGGACAAAATTGGGGCGTCGATCCAGCAAACATAGAAGACATTGACCTCGAAGAGCTTATTGTTGTGGCGATGAAAGTGAAGGAAGGCAAACTTGCGCCAAAAACGTGCGACCGGCGAGTGAGTCACGGTATCTGGCCGCCCGAGTTGCTGCCGCTTCTGGTGCAGGAAGGCGGCTTGCCGGAATTCATCGACGAAACTGCGTCCACCGTTTCCATTCCACGGAATCTTTCATCAACTTCACTGCCTTTCCTGTCGTCGTTAGAGCGCCTGATTCATGCTAGAAGGAAATCAGTCGTGCGCTTCAAAGTACTGTTTATTTCGTTGTATTAATTGTTTAATCGTCATGTTGAAGGAAGAAGTAAAGGAGCTGGCTTCCACGATGACGGACGAGTGCGACTAGGCGGCGCTGTCCTCCAACAAGCAGCACATCGGCAACGACCCCAAAGGCAATTGTGATCGCAACAATTCCATCGGATACTGAATACTTTCTTTGTCAAATCGAAATCGCTCGTAGTACTTTGCTTGTCTTTAACCAAACATTGAGGATGCCAAAAGGTTGTACTTAAACGGTGGCTCCGAAATTCACCAGTTTGTTCTCAGATTACATTTCTGTTTAACTGTTCTGCGATTGAATATATTTCCGAAATTCAATGATGATGATTTAAATAGACGTTTCGGTCATGTTGCAGCTTCACTGATCTTTTACAATTATTTATGCGCGATCCCACGATTTGGACACTATTGGCTGGCGACTATTTGACATATTTTAGAAAATCACATCCTAATAACTGCAGAAAAACCAAGCAGTTTCATTGGACATCTACTCTCGGACGTTCCCCAAATATAGGACGCAGAAATTTTACAAAAAAATTTAAACATACAATCATTTTGAAACAATGCTATCAAGAATTGTTTCCGGCTTCCATTTGGAAGATTACGATTTTCATAACGATGTTTTCTTGCGAAAAATATTTTCGTTTTCGAAACAGGACACTCATATTGAAACAATCTTTTAGATTTAATGAGAAAGATTCTTTCTTGCTGGAGATATTCTGAGTTTCCCAAGAACGAAATCGATGAAGTTGAGTAATGCATTGTAATGTCGGCTCACAAATGTTACCAAAATATCTTTCACACTCACGTTTTTCAAATTTCGTCTTATGCCACCAAGCATAACTTTTCAAAATGCACCCCAAACATGTCGAAATTCATTTCACATAAAAAAGATGTTTAGAGGTGTATGCAGCTTAAATTTAGCAACTATCAGTGTTTTAGTTGTCAAGATACAGCGATTTTATGAAAATTGATTTCGACTAAAAAGCGTTCATTTTTTGCTCGTCTCAAACGTGTCGCAGTTAACCTGTCATAACTCAGCAACCATACACTTAATTAATCTGAAATTTTAACATAATAAATAAAATATGATGATGTATTTATGGTTAAAATTTCACATTGATCTGATTGGTTTTGATGAAGATACAGCGATTTTACTAAATGGAGTCTTTTTTTTAGCCACCCTGTATGTTGGCCTGTTTTGCCTGTATTGCATTAACGTCAAATATCGTTCGGCCAAGTTGCTTTTGTTTGGTTCATTCTTACATACATGTGACCATCTACATATAGCGGTGTCCGTCACCCAGTCATTGACACAAAATAAGGATAGATCGATTTACTTCCTATTCGTCACCGTACGTAGCGCACGAACAACAACATAGTATTGATTCACCACCAAACGTTTTCATGCTAAGGGAGAAGACTTTCAAATTTGAAAATTTAAACAAGCATCACAACGCCTAGAGAGCTATAATAAGCATGAAATTCCTAAAAATCCTAAGAATAGAAGGTGAGCACAGATGTTTGATTGCCACGAATCAGAAGCGTAGGCGGCATTCCGCGTGACAGCACGTCCAGCCAAGCCATGTACAGACAGCTGCTGACAAGATTCTTGCGTGGCACTGGCATTGTCCTGAAATTCAGCTAATATAGTCTAACGTCAGAAATCGAAAATTCATCAACTGCACAGAAGCTATTGGGAAAATTTAGTACGTAGATTCCTGAATCCATTTCAAGTAGTTCGCATTTAACATTAGCGCCGCTGAGTATCCGCGTGTTGAGCGCAAACTTCTTAAAATGGATTCAGGTATCTACGTACTAAATTTGCACATTATTGGATTTCACGCGATGTTTGTTTTTGAGGACTCAGTGAAACACGACAGTAGCCAGCTCACATTACAACAAGATCGGCATTGGTCGAATTTTGCAGCATGAGTTCTCTGCACCGCAAGTGTCTGTCAGTACGATTTTTCTGCGCTACGAGTTCTGCATCGGTGATTAGTCCTTGACGATTGTCATGTGCACTTGCGCGAAACGGTGCGATTCTCGCTTCAAATTCCGAAGTCCTGAAATGATCTTCGATTTTTTTAACTTCACTCAATGCCTCGCTCGTGTCTGAATATGTCTGAAAACTAACAGCAATTCGTTCGGTTTCTTTGCGATGTCAGGAATGACAAAGACATCAGTGAAGCGAATGCGGAACTTGCTCAGCAGGGCCACCATGCTTTTCTGATCTTTCTCCATCGTCGAATGCGAACTGGCGATTGTGAACACGCGCAGTTTGCCTCCCTGCTCATCAAATTAATCATAGAAATAGAGTCCCATGCACGCTGGGCATTAAAAGACGAGTCTGCACGCGTCTATTTCGTCTATCTCGTCTGTTATGCATTAAGATAAGCGAATGCGGTAAATCAAGCAGCGATCGGCAAATCCATTTCAATTGTTCTGACTTGTTTACCGCATTTGCCCATCTTAAAGGGCTGGGCAGACTAAAACGGTCCGTTTTACCGACCAAGAATGAATTATATATTCTTGATCACGCAATATTTATTCTTGGTAAATGGTCGGCAAAAACGGCCGTTCAAAACAAACCGTTTTAGTCTGCCCAGGCCTTTAAACATAACAGACGAAACAGACGCGTGCAGACTCGTCTTTTTAATGCTCAGCGTGCACGGGACTGTGGATTGATGAATAGTTGGAAAATGTCTTCACCTCCAAGTAGGACTTGTTCTGAGTGAGCAGATGCGGAAGGAGTAGTGTCAGTCCGCCGTCGTCATACAGCCACCAAACGTCGATGATTGCATCCTTGACTTTTGTTTTGAAGCAGTTGATTGTGGCCATTAATTCTCGTTGCGCATTCGTCATTTTGTGCTTTCGATTCCTGAACGGGTTATGACATGCTGTTGCGCCACAAGTGTATCTAAATGAAAGTCACATACGGTGAGAGCATTTTGCCGACGGTCATGATGGGAATCTTTGAAGCGGTGTTGGAGACTGCTTCTTGTCGGCTTTCGTTGTTCTTCTCGCTCACATCTTGCTCACTCTGCGCATACGCATAGTTTTCCGCATCTAAACTCAGTTGTTCCCCATGTGCAGATAAGCATGGGCTTCAGAGGTGGGCGTGGGCCGGGGAGTTTGGGGGGAGGGGGGTGCGTACCCCCTCTCCCCGACGGGTTTGCAACTTTGGGTCCGAGGTCTGGGGGGGTGCAAAAAATGCGAGCAATATAAGGGTCCCCCCTGTGATTGCTCCCTAAAAAGACAAATTTTTTGAATTTGAACTGGATAGAATGAGGTTTTCAAACCGGCGACCTTTTTTTTTTGGTCGAAAGCGACAAGCACTGGATAGAATGGGGAAAAAATTTTTGAGGTGCCCACCTCTGTATGGTTGCATATTCAGTAATGGGCGTTGAGGAAAAGTGCGGGGTGGAAATCCGTGGAATGAGGCTGTGCAGGAATTATGTAACCTATTTTTAAGCATTATTTACTCTCTTCCCTCCCGTAACCTGCAATCGAGCATCGACGAACTCCCTCCCGGTTACACTAATGTTGTACTATACAATTATCGATTGATTTGGTTACGATGATATCATGCGGACGTCATGAGTAACCGACCCACTCAACCCCCCCCCCCCCAAAAGAGTTACGTAATTTGTAGACAACCCCAAATAAGGTTGTCCTGTAAACCTGGCTATTTATTTAACTTTATGTTTTGCTTACAGCGTGAAGAAAAGCAGCGCCAAGCAGAAGAGCAAGCCGAAGCCGACCAGGCGTCAAAGGACGAAGAAGTATCACAAGGAGAACTGACAGTGCACGTGCGCGAAGTGACCACCGGAAAAGTATTGCGCGGGCCGGAGGCTCCGAAGGCTGAAGAATTGGATGCCTGGCTCGAGACGCACCCTGGGTATACTCATAATTTCTTTAACGATAAAGAGAGTACTGTAAAAAGCACCGTAATCCCACAATTTTAGTTGTGCAATAGTGACTAAATGTCGTTGTGGAAAGTTTACTAGAAATAGATTTAAATCATACGAAGTAATGATACTTAATACAATGAAATTCATTCAATTGAGGGTTTTGGATCGATTTCCAGAAAATTCTGACAATGGTCGTTGCACCTTGTGACACCATCTCGGAGTCGTGCATTGCAGCTATGAAGTTGTGTCACGAGACGAAGTGAGCGACTCGGAGAGCGACGAGTCGGATGGAGAGCAACCGGCGCCTGAACCTGAGCCCGAACCCGAGCCTGAAAAGGACGACGAACTCGATGGACTGGACGAAGAGCAACGCAACCGTCGCATCATCGAAGTGCGTTTCGTTATCAACTTTGTTGTCATGTCGACAATAAATGAATTTATTTGCAGAAAGCGCGCAACGAAGAAGACGAATATAATCCACAGACGAAGAAACAGATGGAATCGTACTACGCGACTGCGCACAAAGTGAAAGAAAGGGTCTATAAACAACCGACGACGCTCGCCCCCGAGCCCGACAGTCCGCTGAAACTGAAACCGTACCAGGTTAGTTCACCGTTAAGCCGCGGCTACAATGCTCATTCATATCCAACAACATACCGTTTTTTTTAATATAAACCCCGGGGCTTCTAATTTTCGATTGCTCCCTAGGGGGGCTTCTATTAGAGACGGGGCTTGTATTAGAAAAAATACGATATTTGTCCAGCAAAAAAGCGACCCCTGTTTACAATCCACAACAACATACATGTACAGCGGACCAATATAAGTGCGCGTTGCTAGGACAATACAGTATTGTATTGTACTGAATCACGACATCGTGGCAATATTGTGCGCGCAAACCCATTGTAGGTCACATACATGACATACTTGTCCAGCAACATTCAAACCGAATAGAACTTCAATTTGCTGAACAAGTATTAGGTTGAGGCATAAGTTCTGACTCTCTGTGGGTGCGGAAGTAAAAATTTTGGTCAATCATTGTGCTAAGAAATCGAGCGATACAATAAACGGTTTGTGGCAAATGAGTTATTAAAATGTCGCAGACAGTCGGCAATCAAATACAACATGCACTAGCTGCAACAATTTAACATCACAAAATGACGGTCAAATTTCTAAACAGGTCACAGAGGGTCAGAACTTATGCCTCAACCTAATATTTTGCTGGACTGTCGGTGCATTGTACACGCTGTTGCTGGATATGTATGAGCATTGTAAAGCGAGAATCACAATGCGTGGGCTCGTTACCATGACAACCCACTCGTTACCATGGTAGCTCCCCTCGTTGCCATGCAATGACATAAGATAATCATGAGGCCTACCCTATTCTACTAAAATTATCTAATTTTAGTACTATTTGCAACACTGATTGTGACTAGTCGATCTCAACTCGTCTTACAATTGAATTGCTTAGGTTCATCCAACGGCGGCATTCTCGGACGCTTTCGAGTCGCGGGGTGCGCTGTGGGCAAAGTACATTGTGGCGATCGGCGCATTAAGCGGCATGACCACGAGCTTGGTTGGATCGATGTTTGCACTGCCGCGCTGCGTGTATGCAATGGCCAAGGACGGATTGATTTTTAAGAGTTTGGCACAGATTCACCCAAAGACGCAGGTTCGCAGAATGTCATCATTAATGAAAGCTATTCTATGGTTTAAGGTACCAACCTACGCTGTGTTAGTATTTGGCGCAGCGACAGGTGTGATTGCGCTTCTCTTCGACATAGAGACGCTGGTCGAGTTCTTGTCGATTGGAACGCTGATGGCCTACACGATTGTCAGCGGATCAGTCATTATTCTCCGGTCAGTTCGCTTGCGCGTCGTACGAAGGTCGCTGTCGTTTCAGCTACCAACCGTCACGCGACCCTGACAAAGAGCAAAGCAGTGTGCAAGCAGTTCACGGTTCGTTCATCAATTCCGTTTGTTCAGAACAAAGCATGGGTGTACCTGGGGGATTTACCCCCCCCCAACCCGAACAAAAAGTGGGCGGAGTTTCCGACCCCCCCTCGAAATTCGGCCGAAGACCTAAAAAATACGGTATTTTAGGCCAAAATTTTAATTTTAAAAAAAACTAATTTTGCCTAATTTGCATATGCAAATTTCCGACCCCCCCAAACCTCGGATCCTAAGTACACCTTTGTAACAAAGCCCTCAGCTTTTGTTTTTGCAGAAGAGGACACAGCGATGTTGGTGGCTGACAGTTTGGCAGGGAAGCCGCGTCCGTTCGTTCCGCCGCTGCTGCGACCGTTGATGGAGCGTTTTGCGCCTGGTTCGCTGGTCACGTGGTCCGTGCTGGGCATGGTGTGTGCGAACCTGTTGCTCAGCTTCACGCTCTCTTACGGCGACATGCACTCGGTGGGGCACATCTTCCTGTGCATCATCTTTGCTTCCGTCTCGTTCTTCTGGGTCGCCGTTGTCTACGCTCACCATCAAAACGAAGCTCCATTGAATTTCAAGGCAAGTAGTTGCTTACGATATATTGGGAAAATTGAGTGCGGAGACACTTAAGTCCATTCCATGTAATTCGCATTCAACACGTGCGCCATTGAGTATCGCCATGTTGTGCACGAATTACTTGAAATGTCTCCATACTACACATGTGGTGGGAATAAAAATTTCAAGTGGGTATGGGTATGGATACGGGTATACCCACTCAAAAAATTGCGGGGATACCCACAAAATGGGTATGGGTATGGCTATTTTATCCATCATTTTCACGGGTACGGATATGGGTACGGGTATAACCACTCAAAAAATTGCGGGTATACCCACAAAATGGGTATGGGTATGGGTATTTTATCCATCATTTTCACGGGTACGGGTATACCCACTCAAAAAATCAGTGGTATTCCCATATGTGGATATGAGTACGGGTATACCCACCACACGTGTACTCCATACTGAATTTTCCTAATATGTTCGTCCGTCCGTCAGTTACTTATGCAATACGTCCGTTCAGGTGCCTCTGGTCCCACTTATTCCAGCGTTGAGCGTTCTTGTCAATGTTTTACTCATGTCGCACTTGGCAACAGTGACCTGGATTCGACTGGGTATTTGGCTTTCTATAGGTTCGTTGATTAAAATTGAGAGCTAATTTGACTTGAGAGTTGAATTAACAATTGCGTGCAGGATTTTGCATCTACTTCTTCTATGGAATGAAACACAGCGTGGAAAATGCGACAGCGCATATTCCGAAGAGCACCACATACGACACGATGGTGGTAACGCCTGCGACCACGCCTGGCGGAGGAGATGCGCCCAAACTCGACATCTCTTACGAGCAACCGCAACCCGTCGATAAGAAATACTAGACGAATGTGATCAATCAAATGCAGTGCGACACTGCAACAGCACCACAGCATGCTCGCCTGATTCGATATTGATCTCAAAATATTAAAGAGTACATAGGTGTTTATCAATGAACTACGTTTAGGTTGATATAGTTGCGCAGAGCTATCTTCTCCAACTTGCTGATATCAAACTCTTGCCTTCCTGTATCTGTCGCCGTGCCGGTTGTGTCATTCGTCCAGTTCCCGTTATTATTGTTGTGTTTCTGAATGGACGGCCAGCTTCTGTTACAGTTGAAAGAAATCTGTGAGACCACTGGCTAGGAAATCGACTTAACCATTCCCAGTAATTGAGACAATCGACACTGACGTCATACCCCATTGTTCCGACTCCTGAGAATGGTTAAGTTGATTTCCTGGCCAGGGTCTCATAGATTTTTTCAACTTTACTATGGTTTCACTGCATATGCTTCGCCCATTTTCTTCGCTAAATAAAGAGAAGACACTTACAGAACCGACGTTACGAACTATTGATTGATATGACCACTTCAACCACCTTGTCAGCAACATGAGCCCCCCCCTCCCCCAAAACGAAGTTGCAACATCAACGGCAAAGAATCAAAGCAGTCTGATTATGGTGGCGATGTCGCTATTCCCGCAAAGTTTCAATCAGGGCAATCAAGTTCCATGGCTTTCGTAGCCCCAGAGACCGAAAGGGAGGCTGAAGAGTGATTAACTGGCTCCCTGACGTCTCTGCCATCAAAATCCGAACGATCGGGAGCAGCCGTCTCGCATTGGACATGCAACCTCACTGAACAAGCAAACACAGCATCGGGTTTTTTTTGGCCTCTACAGCGACTATTCAGGAATCCGAAACCATTAGCATGATGGTGGTAGCTCAGTTTCTTCTGTGTACGATCCATTGCCATGCCATTAACACATCATATTGCCAGTAAGATGTGCAGGCTGTGTTATATTGGAATGGTTTAAGGACGTTAACGGCCGAAGAAAGAGCTGGAGGTGGAAAAGCTCGGTGCGCGCGCTCGTCAGCTCAAATTAGGCCAATTAGCCGATTAGGAAAGCGGGTTAAAAAACAAAGAGGAACTAATGAGATGAGTCATCCGCTGTTTAACAAGGCTTTTCAGTGATCTCATGTGTCCGCGTTTTGCTCTCAATACTTTGAAAGTTTCAAGTTCTCTCGCGCTTTCTTGAGTTTGAGTGTTAAAATTTCTTCTCACATAAGTTGTTCGTTTCAGATCATTTCAACAAAGGTTTCTCAGTTGATCGTTTGTTTATCATCAACTTCCTCGTAGCTACCGTCTGCGACTATTACGCTGTTACTGTTGGCACAAATGAGCGCTGCTGTATTCAACAAGCATCCTATTCAAGTCTGCTGACATTCAGTCAGTTTCATTCTTATCTTAAGGTGCGCAGTGAAGAAATGAGCGTTACGGGGAGTAATTGCGTATGTTTGCAGGAGAATACGTTGTGCGCATGGTGACGACGATTCTTGAATGAGATGAGTTCCATGGATGACCAGGAGCGCCACTACATTGGCGACCTGCTCGCTGATGATGATGTCTTCCAGACTTCGCAATCCAGCGTTCCATCGAGTAGGCTTATGCTTCCCCTTGATACGCGACAATTTCTAACGGTCGGTATTTTTTTAGCTGGCAGTGTTGGTCAGGTGCCGACGTCTTCGGTGTTGGCTGGCGCCGGCTCAGTTGGACCGTCTCCCGACCGTTCGTTCTGGCCAGAACCGCCGCCTCCATATAGTCCAAGTGCACCGCAATGGGCCGCGCTCAAGCAACCCGGTAAGAAATTCCTCGATTTTATTTAGCGTGCGATTAAAATTGTCAATCACTTGCAGGGATGTATCGCGGTCAACCGGATATGTACGCGAACAACGACCCGAGCGTTTTCCGTCACTGCCCGCCCAATCCAATCGCTTTTTATCCCGAATCGCCGCTGGCTATGCACCTGAACACCGTAAGTCGGCTCAATCACAGATAGGGTCTGCGCATTGCGAAACAGCTGCCGCGTGTTGCTTGGAAGCTAAATTGCTTTTATGACACATTGAATACCGTCACTGTCACTGGCGCTATTTAGAACAAGGCTCCGGGCTCGGCGCCGATGCTGTCGAATGAGCAGACCAAGTCGGCATTCCGTTGGGATTCCATGTACACGCCGTTCGGACCCGTGCACGCGTCGCAGGCGCGCGGAGCTGGCAGTCAGGTGTGTCCGTCCTTCCGTTTCAGCTTGCGCTCTGTTTTGTTCGTCCACGCTTCAGGACTGTGGGAGGAAAGTATAGGTGCCCTAAACCCGTCCAAAGTGGGCGGAGTTTGTCACCCCTACCCTCGAAAAAAATACGGTTTTTTTGTTTGCAAAAATTTTAATTTTTTAAATTACCGTTATTTTACCGTTAATTACCGTTATTTTACCGCCCAAAATACCGTTATTTTACCTAATTTGCATATGCAAATTTACGTTCCCCTGGAATTTTGGACCCTAGTACTTGTGAGGCCCCCTCAAGAGAGTATTGTGGGTTTGTGGCTGAGATTGAAGACGGCTGGATGGCTGCGGTTGCCTGGGTCGCCGCAGTTACACGCTCCGCAGATGTTGCGTCGGCGTCCAGTGTAAACAGTATCCCGGTCGTTTTGTCCCTATGCGGCCAAGTGCACACTGAACAAAGCCGCCGTTTCCCCCTTGGAGCGCCTTAGACGCGGGGGTTGACTCGCATCGGCTGACTCGGCATCAAACCAACTTACGAGCCTCTTAATCTCCTGCTTATTAAGCACCTTACACGATGTTTTCATCATTTTTCCATCGCATTTGTGTCAATTTGAGTAAGAGCTCTTAACTACCCGAGGTAACATGGAAGGGACGCGGACAATTTTCCGACTTGGACATTTCTCTGACCTGGACAATTCTCCGACAGACAGTTCTCCGACCAGACTGTTCCCCGACCGCCCATTTGATTGATTGATAGTGCCTGGACAGTTCTCCGACCATTGAAATAAGATTTGATTGTTTAGCTCAAATTGATTAGATTTTATTAGCTGACGACTTAAAATGGGAAGAAAGTTTTTGAGGAAGGTTAGTCCAACCGCCATCCGCAGACCACCCGTCCCAAGGCCGAGTGGTTGAAAGCAGAAGAGCGCAAACAAAAATGCGTTCAGGACTATGCGTTGCACCAAAAAAAACTTGATTATTATTTGCAATCTCTGAATCTAACTTATGATGTTACTCATTTGTTCTACATTCATTGACTGACTGATAAACTGACTGGTGGGAAATAAGTCTTGTGAGGGAACAGTCTGGTCGGAGAAGTGTCTGTCAGAGAATTGTCCAGGTCGGAAAAAAGTCGAGGTCGGAGAACTGTACAAGTGGGAAAATTGTCCTGGTGGGAGCTAGTTAGTGCTGAGTTGCAGCCAATGGCGGCGAAGACGCATGCGACGGTGGAGCACGCCACTTCGATGCCGATGAGTCGTCCGGCGGCGACCAAGTCATACCGAGATGTGGCGTCGAATCGCAGTGCTTCCAACAAGGCGCCGTCGGTGCTCGCCGCAGTGTCGCCGTCCACCGGCAAGAAGACTGGCGCTTCCTCCAATCAGCGCCACAGCTCCAGCGCCGAGTCCGACGGCAAAGCCGACAACGTCAAGTCGTTCGAAGACTTTGCACTTAAAGGTATTCATTTCACTCTCGTTGATTTGAGATACGTCGCATGAAACAATTTTTACTCATCCCTACTAACGTATTTCTTCTAATAGTGCCACCGCTAAAAAGTCCAAACTTGCAGTGTGGGGATTTGATCTTAGCTCGAAAAATTTGTAAATTTATTGAGAGAAAAATGAAAAAGAATCTAGCAAAACACTTCTCAATAATAGAGGAGTATAAATAACGCATAATATTGCTTGCCCGATAGCGGAATTCAATTATCTACTCCTTTTTTTTGCATTCTTGGTGAGACCGGCTTAATAATGGGACTGATGAAGTAATGCTGACAGTTACGCCGGACTGACCAAGAATGCATAACAAAAACGAAGTAGGTAATTGAAAGGGGTTGCACTATTAGAGGGGTCGTACTATTAGAATAAATACGATATGTATGCTTCTCTTGCAAGTGTATTCCCCGACTGAACGAACCGTCAAATCGTTCAGGCTCGTCGGTCGATGGCAAGAACTTGTCGAAGAAGAACGTGACGACGAACACGCCCGGCGAATTCCAAAAGATCATTCGCAAAAAGGGCGGCAAGGACAAGATTTCTTCTGCACCGGCGCCCGTGTCGCCGTCGCCGTTGTCGCCGCAGCCGTCGCAGCCGTCGTCGCAGGAGAAGAAGCCGAAGGCGCGACTCGATCCGCGGGCGCTGAGTCCGGAGAGTCGTCCCGCTGTCCGACGATTCGAACTGCTCGTCGCCGATTCGTCCCCAGCGCCGCGAGCTGTCATCGGCGAGCACTACGAGAAACTTAACAACGAAGAAGGTACGGTTGTTTATTCAGCATAGTGCTAGGCTATCTCTAGCCCCGAGTGCGCGATTAGCGATAGAGCCTGTAAAATATACGGAAAATTGGCCAAGAGACACGTTATCATGTAAGAAAAAAGGAAAGAAAGAAATTAACCGATAAATAAAGAAATAAATAATCACACTATGTAAAAATAATTACGGCTTTTTCACTGATCAAGATGCGTTGCGAACGGGGACTTCAAGCGGGATCACAGTTTTTGCATTTATGAGATACCATGTCGCCACTTTTTTACGTTACCTAATCGAGTAAACCCATTACAATTGTTAAAATGTGTCCAATGTCATGAAAAAGTATTTCTTGTCGGAGATGAATTATTACTGTGAAAACATTTGAGATATCAATTTTTGTCAGTGCTGCAGCCTACGAAATAATTTTGCTCTACTGGAGTTCTGTTCATGTTTACGAGATAGAAAATGTGTGATATTCTGTTGAATCGTTCGTTGCAGCCGACCGTTTCCGCAGTTCATCGAATGCGCACAAAAATGCGACGTACATCAACAACGACCTGGCGTCTGACGACGACAGCCGTCTCCGGAAACAGCAGACGCTGAAGAAGACGAAGCGCGACGGCAGCGACCAGGCGCAGGAACGTCGGCGCCGTGCCAAGAAGCGCGACGGCAGCGTCTGGGACTGGATCGGTACGCTAATTCCACTAACCCGTCGAAAGTGTGTTTCACGCAATCGTTGGACTGCGTGAATAATTTTCATCTTCGGCTGTGATGAGTAGCGGTTGGTCCGTGTTTCCGACGCTAGAATGACGTTGCCACAACTGCACTGAGCCAGTTTTTGCTAAACAGAATTATTGTTTATAATTTTTAACAACTACAATCACTTTGCAGAACATAAGAAGATTTGTTTGTGTTTCAGGCTTCGTCGTGGTCACTGCTTTGACGTGCGTTCAGCGTGGAGGTCGTTGGCTGCTCGATTTGGTGACCGACATCGTAGCTCAGCTTTCCGACATTTCTGTTTATATGTACGAGCATCATTTGGTTCCTTTCTGCGTTCTCCATGATTGTACGCGCACAATTTTCAGATTCCGAGCCAGCTGCAGCAAGGTGACGAATGGATGTCTTCGGGCATGGCATCAAACGATCGAAAAAATTCGCAATTTTGTTTTATCCTTTCGTCAGCGGAACTGGTGGTCGCTGCCCTGGCGTCGCGGACGAATTAGCTCATCCCAATTTGGTTTGCCCGAGAACATACCGCTTCCGACGACAGGTAAATACGTTCCCAGACTTCCGACGTTATAGTTTTTACTAGGACTGTAACGGGGATGGGGATCCCCGTTCCCCGCCGGTGATCTCCGTTCCCCGCCGGTGATCCCCGTTCCCCGCCGGTGATCCCCGTTCCCCGCCGGTGATCCCCGTTCCCCGCCGGTGATCCCCGTTCCCCGCTGGTGATCCCCGTTCCCCGCTGGTGATCCCCGTTCCCCGCTGGTGATCCCCGTTCCCCGCCGGTGATCCCCATCCCCATCCCTGACTTTAGTTTTTCCCCATCCCCGTACTTTCCCCATCCCCATTCTCGTCTTTTTGAAATCCCTGTCCTCGTTACAGCCCTAGTTTTTACTTGATCGATGAGCCGCCCCTTTTCGGGCAAGAACAATCGCCCAGTTGAGTGCTTTGGTTGCGTTATATGTGATTGGCAGAGAATGTGCAAATGCTAGACTGCTTTTTTGAGTAACATGGATTTCAGGCGACGAGGCTATGCAACGACTGCTCAAGTGTCGTGGTCAGGATGCGTACAGCATTCTCGGACTGCGAGCCGACTGTTCTGACGACGATATAAAGCGATATTACAAGCGACAGGCCGTTCTAGTTCACCCCGATAAGGTCAGTCATCCCTGTTTCTGGAATTTTCGGAAAGCTTCTTTGATGAACTTTGATCTGCTTTTGTTGTTGACATGAGAAATTGTTGTTGTTGCAATGTTGGTGGGTGTTCATGTTGTTGACATGAGAAGTTATTGTTGCTGAGTTGTTGAGTGTTCATTTTGTTGACATGAGAAGTTGTTGACATTGTCGCCTTTTCAGAATCAGTCTTACGGTGCCGACGAAGCGTTCAAGATTCTAGCGCGCGCGTTTGAATTTCTGGGCACACCGGACCAGCGCCAAAAGTACAACATGGACCATCTGCGCAAAGATCCCATCGTGGTACGTCCCTCGATCGTTGGGTTTTATTTCTGGTCCAAATCGCACATTCTTTTCAGCAAAAAGAAATGGAGGAACTATGGGAGCAGTTGCGACAAAAGATGAACGAAGTAAGTGCCAAACATCAATCATTAATCTCCCCGTCTGTCTTCTTCCTCACCGCAATCAATAACGTCCGTGAACGCTTTGTGCGTATTCAGGGTTCTTAATGAGGCTTGTAACTCTTTGTTTGGAGCACAAGGAAGGTGGTGTGATGTTTATTACAAGGGCATTCTATTGTTCACGAATTTTTAATCACTGTGGCGACAAAAATTCTGACTGAGATGAAACTAGCAAAAATGCGATATAAACCTAGACATTGCCTGGCGTTTTGCCGAATAAAAGAAAGAAAGAACAGAAACATAAATCGGTTGATATCGCGTTTTTGCTAGCTTCATCTCAGTCAGAATTTTTGTCGCCACAGTGATTGCGCATGTGATTAAAAATTCGTGAACAATAGAATGCACTTGTAATAAACATCACACCACCTTCCTTGTGCTCCAAACAAAGAGCCTAAGCCTACGCCTACGGATACTGAGAATACACATACCGTACATCACAAAAAGAGAAAAATACGATAATGATCACGAAAACATGTAGCATGTGGGATTCTTCTAACTGCTGCGTCACGTTTCACTTGTAGGCGATGAACACAATGCACTGCGACTGTGGCAAGAAGCACCGTCGCTTTTTGATCGACATGCGACCGTTGGAGGCGCGCTACTGCCGCAAATGCAAGGAACGCCATCCTGCCAGAGACGTGCGTGCTAATTGCCGCGTCAACAAACTGTAGCCGTCGTCTTTTTATAGAATGACATTTGGGCGGAGAGTCGATGGTGGGGCTGTTTGTGGTATTACTACGCGTGTATGGATGGCGCCGTCTACGACATCACCGAATGGGCCGGTTGTCCGGTAAATGGTCGCTTTGGACCCGTTCCGTTTGATGTTTGAACCCTTGCGCTGCAGAAAAATCGATTGAAGCACATGAAAGCGAACAGTCACACAGTGCAGTACCGCCTCATTAGTGCCAAGACCGCCTCTCAGATGTCTTCGGCCAGCGGACGACCCCAAGCGCGCACCCCCAGCAGGTTCGTTCACTAACCCGTCGAGATTGCGTTTCGCAGTGTGTATCTATAGCTGCGCTGCGTGTGTTTGTCGCTGTGATGATTGCGAAAACGCACTGACACCTCTTATGTTAGTGGCCGGCCTACGGGTTGGGTTACAATGATTCGCCTATCGATCTGAGCACTAATACATGCGTAGAACATTTGGTCGCGCTTGAGCGTCGATCATAATAAGTCTTTGTGTGCAAGTGATCATTGAAGCCGCTTGCGACGGAAATAGAGTCGTGCGAGCGGTAATTGCTGCGGTTTCAGCGAAGCCGAGATCGAAGATCTGCTCACGTGTTACTTGGATGCGGGGCGGCGCCGAGCAGCAGGCGATGCGTCGTTCCCGCCGGCGACCGCGTCAACATCGGCTGAGGCATCGCAGGCCAGCTATCGACCACCGGAACGTCCGGGCGGCGACTCGAGGCCGCGAAAGGCCGGTCGTCGTCGCAAGCCGAAGTAGAGGACGCAAAAAATACGGATAAGAAGAAAACGAGCCAATTTTCTCACATACGCGCTCTGTCTATTGTGTCGGATGCGTGGGGTGCATTTGCAACCGCCGTAGTCAGTCTCTGTGTCTGTCCTGCGTTTTTCGTTTCATGCTCGTCGCACCTGGTGTCCTGCGATCGACGGTCGTGCTGAATCTCTTTTAGTGCGACTACTAATTAGTACCGGGTGCCGGGTGCTTGCTCGCAGTAAATTGCTTTCTGCGAATAGCGCGCGCAGTGATCACTGGTCAAGCACGTCAGCCCGTAGTTTGAGTTTGATGTTTGATGTCGCAGAGAGAGCACCGCCGTCGATCGCACATCACTCCCCACTAATCAGCGTTCGTCTCATCCCCCAAAACGTGACCCGTTTGGCTTTATTTGCACGTGGTAACCGAACTAGAAATACGTGCGTTCGTCTTGTGTTCGTGCGTATTGCACTTTAGCTCATTTGTTAAAGGAGGACATGCTGTTTTTCGGTAACGGTGTAAGCGTTGCGGCCGCTGAGGAGTTTACTAGACAAACTTTGTTTGCATGGCTTCTTCTAGTTCGCGTACGCCTTGCGAGCATTTGTATTCTTTCGTCCAATGCTGTGTTTTCGTGTGGGCGTCGACGGATGACGACTGTTGATTGATCCGTTGGTCAAGTCACTCTCAACCAATCAATCGTCGCTCCTTCTGTGTACAGCTAGGTCATCACGTTCGCCGTGGTCAGCGGCGCCCTCTTTCCAGCCAACTGGACGCATTGACGCAATTGTCGTACGATCGTATCGTTCATGTTTCTGTACAATGCGCGTAAAGCGATGATAAGGTGGCATTTATTATACACAAAAACATGTACGGCGAGATGAGCAAACACAGTCTGAACATGGACAACAGTAGGTGGACGAACATGCTCTGGGACGGCGGTCGGAGCCGGCAGATCGGAACGCTCCCTGGCCAAGGCGGTGTTGATTGAATGAGGCGGCGAACGCGGACAAACACGGCACACACGGGCGGCGGTTCGAGGTGGCACTCTTGCCTATCACAATCAGTCAGTTGGCGCATTTACGACGTAGCAGTTGTGGACACGCAGATGGCCATTGCAGTCGGTTGACGAACATGGAAGGCGGCGGCGCGTCCGCCTCCAGGTACTTGACGAACGGCGCCCATAGCGCCCTAGCCAGCGGCGCCTTGTCGAACTCGGCGGTGCCAAAGTTGAGTACTTGCACTAAGCTGTGGTATGTCCAGAATGTTCTCGTCGCTAGGTAGTAGCCGAGCACGACGTCGATGGTATAGTGCTTTCGTGCCAGCAAAATGCACACGACACCGACCACCGAGCAGGTCGTCAGCACGTAGGAAAGCCAGTTGAGCTTCTTCGGAGCGTACTGCCTGAATGTGAGCTCTCCGATGAATAACGATATCGTGTGCCCAGACACGATCAAATCGCCACACAGCACTCGTTGCCTCAACGACTCGATACCGGCAGAAGAGAACCTATGATAATTGTCGATTAGAGCTGTGTTTATCAGATGTAGTTGAAAAAATATTTACATTCCGAGGACGCGCTTCGTCACCAGCCAGAAATCCGCGCTGTCACTTTTTGGGGCGCAAAAAGTGTTTACACTGGGCACAGGAACCTGCAAGGAACACATGAATAACGCCGATTCGCCGATATAGCAGTGCACTCAAGCAAACTCACTTGAATCAGCGTGATACAAAGTGCTCGGTACCCGTAGCACAGCGAAGTAATAAACAACACCCGGCGAGCCACAACCCATCTGTGCTGATGACAGATGATGACAATGACGGCGTTGACCATCACGGCGATCATCAAGTACTCGGTGATGTAGATGGCACCTGTGAGCTCGGGAAAGAAGTTGAACCAAATATCGGGTAGAGGCGGGATGTTTCTAGGCACACGCTCATGAATCCAAGCGAGAGCGACATCGTTGGCGATCCAGGCGAGTAGCAACAGGCCGCAAGTAAGGAACGTTCGCTTGCGGTTCACCACGATCGGCTTCGGCGCATAGTCGACAATGGGTAAAGGTGTGATGACGGTGTGTTGGAGCGGCTCTTTGGGTGCCATCACTGAACGGCCGACCGGCGGCCAGGTCGTCTTGACAATAAGCCGCACGGAGCGAGTCAGAAGCGCGACTGTGTCGTCGGCGATGGAGTGGACCGGGGAAGCCGATCGATCGCGGCACTCTCAGAGGTGGGCAGGACTGGCGGCGCGCAGGTGGTGCCGCCCAGGGCTCCGCTTCGATTTCAGCCGCTGGAAGACGGCAAGACAAATACGAGCAATTGATTGTCGCTCGACGAAGCTCGTTAGACGCGGTCCGGAGGCGCGCGGCGGTTCCCGTTCATGGGCATTGATCGTGCCGCGTGCATGACACACTTTTACCCGAGTAATAAAGCCAAGGGCTGTTTGACGTCAGCCGCTCCGGCAACCGCTCCTCAGTTGAGCACTTTGCCTGCTAACGACGGTGAACAGCGTCTCACGCGCACCAATGATCACCTGCCAACAGATCTCAACGATCAATGCGCATATCAACCCCTTCGTCACCTATCCGTTCATCGGAACCTATCAAAAGCGGTCACCTTATGCTTTGTTGCGCACACGCGTCGTAAAAATGCTAAGCGCTTTGATATTAACCGTCATTTGCTACAAACTACAATATGTATAACGGCGCATATGAATTTTTGCCCGCGCGTTTAATGGGTTAGCGTCGCGGCGAGTCACCTGCTGCGTTTGATGCGGGAGATAGATCTGTGCTCGATCAAAAAGCAGCCATCAGATCAAGTCTCACCTCAGAACAAACACGACTGAACTAACTCGGTCGGCGCGTCAACGATTTCTCGTCCCTCACGTTTACCTCCACTACGAAGCGGCGCGCGTTCGGTCGCCCGGAAAAACCTGTTCGCTTGTTCACGAGTCCTCGCAAAGCAGGTGAAGACGCACTCAGTTACTCCGAGTTCTCGGAAGGCAGGGCTATCGTGGGGAGCATGCATCGACAACCGCGAAGACGAGATTGCTGCGAATTTCACATGCATCAACGGGTCCATGGGATATCGGATAGGAAACTCGATCGAATGGCACTTCCATACGCCATGTGTGGTCGATGGACGAGAAGCGCACCGTCATCGTCGTTGCTTCTGACAATATTGTTAACTGTTTTTGTTAGCGACCGGTACTAGTGAACAGTGGTCTCTGTAGCCATGTGGCCATCCATCACGCGACTTTAACCAAGCGAAGCGAACAGCAAATGTCACCATTATTCAACGATCAACTCAAAGCTCAACTGGAAAACTTGTAGTGTGCGTATGCTTTAACCAGAATAACTGCCGTTTCGCAGAGGAAGACTTGCGTTGGTGGTGGAGGAAGATAGAAAACCTGTAACTATGGCTGATTACTGTAGCTGTCATCAATTGTATCGGTCACACACCGCAGTTCAGATTTTGATCTCGATATATGTGTAATTACATCCGTCGCTGCACATTCGAATGTCCAAAAAAAATCTGATTCTGATCTTCGGATACCGGAGTGCCTGATGACAAATGCGTTGATTGACTAGCAACCACGTACACCTGACTACCCACTTTCACTTCCCAAATAGCTTCCGGCTCATCCGTGAGAGATTCGATTCCAAATGTTAAATCGAATCGTGTCCATTACCCATCTGCGAAATAGGGCGGAATAAGCAGTGCTCACAACAAACATAATAAGATAGCAACTCACAGAATGCCATTACTTTCGGTACAAAATTCACTGCAAAGAACAAGAATAAATCTCAGTTGGAGTAAGAACAAAACTGATGTTGTCATACCGTTAAGGGCTGGGCATACTTCAAACGGCCCGTTTTGAACGGTCCGTTTTGCGACCAATTACCAAGAATAAATACTGCGTGATCAAGAATATATAAGTCCTTCTTGGTAATTGGTTGGCAAAACGGGCCGTTGGAAGTATGCCTAGCCCTTGAGCCTGCCCACCTCTGGTTACGCTACATACTGTAATGCGCGCAACAGAAATGACGATAACTGACTGTCTATAAATGTTGTTGTTGCAGCATGTCGGGGGCGCGCATCGTGGTGCACCTCACTCACGCGCTCACTAAAGGACAGAAGGGCGTGGCGGCCGTGTGCAACGGAGGCGGTGAAGCAACGGCGATGGTCATTGAAAAGCTCTGAATACCGGCGCGAATGAGCGGCTAATTGTCCATCGCCCGCTGCTGCACAATATGCATCATTGTGATTGTTAACCGCATGTCAAGCATAAGCACTGCATTGGATTTCGGATTTCGGTGCAGATAAAATGTCTCTAGCGTGCCTGGCCAGATGTCTGTGCGGGCGGGGCGATGCTTTTTTTGCGCGTTAACGGTCGATTAGCGACTGTGCCCGCGTGTGCGACCTGCAGCGGCAAAAGAAACGACGACCGATGGGGCGGAACATAATGTGTGGTCGTGGTTGAGCAGCGGCAGTCCAATGCCCATGCGTCGCCCTAGCGTCCGCCGCAGGAGCGCGCGGGTTCCACGGTCGGCGATCACTTTCCATGTTGGAACTGCACTAACGAACGCGATTGTCGTCATATTGGACGGGTGAACGGCGCGCTTTTACGGGCCAAGTGGCAAACATTGCGCCGCTTGTTGGATAGGCGATTGCCGTTTCGATTTGGCAACGATCGTCCGGAGCTGCCGGGGCGGTAGTTTTGTGTCCGGACGGGCGTCTGGAATTCATTAGCACGACGAGCCGAGCGAGCTTGTACGCGTACGAAGCAACGGGTTGCGCGGTCGGACTCGGCGGGTGCGGGCCGAAGCCGTCGTCGGCGTCCCCGGACACCATTGAGCTGTTATCGAATGATACTCGCGGCGAGCCCCGTTCCTGCTCACAGTTCCTCACCCTTCGATCGATGTCGCCACCGACCGTCCGACCGCCGACGCCGGCGAATCCGTCGATCGGCCGCGATTCGGCGTCCGCGATGGGGAAACGGCGATCGATGGTGCGCTGTCTTTTTGCTTGATTAGCGCGGGCGCCGACTCACGCCGACTTATTATCGAACGGCATGAACGCGCGCGCCGACGGGAAGCTGCGGCTCTCACCGCCGCCACCGCCGCCTTCCGTTATTTCGGTCAGGCGCGCCGTCGGCAGGGCGCTTTGATTAGCGCTGTTAGTGCGCGGATCCGACTTGAGCCGCCCGGCCGACCCCGTCGCGATCCGCCGCGCTTGCAGCCGTCGCCATGGACTACATCACCAGTTTCGACATCCGCCTGGAGAAGGACGTATACTACGCGGGCGAGACGCTAGCGGGCGTGGTGGTGCTCGAGAACTCGGAGAACATCAAAATAAGAGGTCAGCCAGTCGTGTGTGCGGCGCCGCCTAACGAGTGTCGGAAGTGACCGTCGCTCGTAAGCCGTCGGCCAGACGACGTCGTTTAGTAGTTGCAACAGAATTCGCTTTGATCGGCACGCCGCCGACTCGTATCGATCGACGCACGGCAATCCAAGCTGCCCGTCGAGCTCGTCCAACCGGTCAATTGCAGGCATCCGGGTGGTATTGCGAGGCAAAGCGCACGCACAAATGAAAATCACGAAATCGGGCGAGCGACGGACGGTGAAGGACGATCAGTACCTGCTGGACGACAAAGCCGTCATCTGGGGAAAAGGTGCGTGTGGGGTACGGTCACGCCTCATCGCCGCTTGCAGACAAACACGAGGAAGACGGACATATTCCCATCCTTCCGCGGGGAATGCATCAGTTTCCGTTCAGCTTCCTGCTCCCGCAAAGTGCGCTCCCCTGCTCGCTCGAGTCCAAACTGGGCACCATTCGTTACTACATCAAGGTCGTCTCTCCTCAAATTTACCAACACCCCTCAACCGTGTGTATTAGGTTGTGATCGACATCCCCTACGCGAGCTCCCCGCAGGGCATCAAGTACTTCACCGTGATCGGACCGCATATTGACTGTATGGACGAGAAATATCTGGTGCGGAAATAGATGCGACGCGTTTTTAGCTGCGCGCGTTTTTTGCTTTTAGAATCCATTGGTCGGGCAAGACCGGAAGACCACATGCTGTCTATGCTGTCAGCGCGGCTCCCTCGCGTTACGTCTCACGCTCGAACGGACCGCATACGTCTGCGGCGAGAATATTCGTCTCCATGCGCAGGTGGAGAACCAGTCTGACCAGTCCATCACCATCAAAATCAAACTCATCCAGGTTTCCGCAGCTACGGGTTGTATCCTCGTAACGGCTGCCGCTTTCAGTTCGTCGAGTACTTCATCGACAAGGGCGTTCTAGGCGAAAGCAAAGGCCTTAGTTGCACCGTTCTCGAACATAAGTGCGCAGCCCCGCACCACTCGTCTCCCGCGCGTCGCCCAACGCTCGTTGTCTTTCAGGTCGCCGCCGATCGCGCAGTACTCTCAGGGAAAGTACGACTCCACGCTAGAGCAGCCCATTAAGCTGCCCGTCGTACCCGCTACGCTCATCGGCGTTTGTCGCCTCATTCAAATCTACTACGTCTTCAAGGTGCGTCATTGTGCTCTACTCGCAGTCAGTCACGCTCAATGACAGGTGTGTTTGGAAGATGAAAAGGGCAACGAAAGTCTGCCGATCGACTTCCCGCTCACTGTCGCCACCGTTCCGTATCGCGTTCCTAATAGCTCAATGTCAATGCCGCCCATTGAATACGGTAGTGCTGCTACCTGCTCATGCCATGTGATCGTCGTTACATGGGTGTTTCGTCTAGATTTTTGCGCCGAGCACGTGGAAGGCGGCAAATACATTTCGCCCGAGTTTCGACTCGGCCAAGTGTACGATGGGGGTACGGGTGAACCCGCCGCGTCGCTCGACGACGACCACATGCTGCTCTACCGCCCGGTGTACGTGCGTATAGCCGACAAGGACAAGCCGCAGGCGACGCCCCGGTTCTCGAGAGACTTTAGTCCCGGCGAATTCCCCGGCACCTCCTCGACCAAGCTGACGTTGGACGTCGTCGACAACGGAGTACCGACGGTCAGCAGCAGGTCGGCGGCCGCGGACTGCGCGCGAGCCACCACCGAAGTAACTGTCGACTTGCATCAGCTCAACGTCGAGGAACATTCCAAGTCCGAGAAAACCGCCGACGACGCCGAGCAGAATCCATTGCCCAAGCGACATCAACAGCCCCTGCTCGCTGAAGCGAGTTTGTAGCCGTTGAACGCTCTAGACTGCGCATAGCGATCTTCACTCGTTGTGAGAATTATCGTTGACAATCACAGAACGCCCACTGCTATATCGATGCTATATCAGGTGACGATAATGAAGTTAATATCGGCTCCGCATGTGATCTCTCTCTCTGCAAATTTGTTGTGTTCTTCATGCAATTCGCTCGATTCGTCATTCTGTTCTCAGCAGCGCTTTACTCTCGAAATTTTTGTCGATTGCATCCGAATCCGAGGTCCATAACATAACAGCAATGGCGTATGACAAACATCAATTCGACTGCCAATCGTCCGAAACGACTCTCATGTGGAAATTTATTACATAGATACCTGAATCCATTTCAAGAAGTTTGCGGTCAAGACGCAGATGATACTCAGCGGCGCTAATGTAAAATGCGAACTACTTGAAATGGATTGAGGAATCTACGTACAAAATTTTCCCTATAACAACTTTGCGACTCATAAAGTGCGCGAGGATCGGAGAAAAGGGACTAAAGCTTGAGCAGACAAGCACCACCCATTTTAAGCAAGGCCGTTGCCGACGAAACAGTTTTTGCCGGCAAACGGACGGTACTAACACATTAATACCTGTACTACGGATGTACAAAAGGCAAGCGAGGAAATGGGGGTAGAGTCATTGTTTGGCCTTGTTCAGTAACGCTTCGTAGAGAACATGCCTTCTGGCGAATCCGACGAGTACGAGCGCGACGCTTAGTACAGTCATACCGAGCAGCGCGATCGCCATGCCCGCGAACCGCTCGGCCGACAAGCACACCGACCCGTCCGTCTTCGACAAGTACGTCCGCAGATTGTCTTCGCTATGGAACGGCAGCAACGACTCGCGTTCGTTGGCTGCTAACGCTGAAATTGTCGTAGTACAATTTTGTCTGCACCAGACATGGGCGTGGGGGGTATGGAGGGTAGGACCTCCATACCTCCATATCTCCATACCTCCGGCCAAAGTTGGTTGGGGGGGTATGGTCAAAAACTTTTGAGATTTTGGCGACCTTTTTTTAAAAGGGAGGGGGGTAGAAAAAAATTAGCAATATAAGGGTCCCCCTTCGCCAGAGGGAGGGGGGTAGAAAAAAATTAGCAATATAAGGGTCCCCCTTCTATTGCTTGAGGTTTGAAAACCTGAGACCTTTTCTTTTTTTGGTTCGGAAAATTTTTTTTTTGCGAAAATTTACACTAGATATTATGAGGGTCTGATCTTGGGGGGGTATATACTACCCCCTCCCCCAACGGAAAAAACGTGTCCATGTCTGGTCTGCACAAAACCGACGAACCTGGTGGCGGAGCGTCTTCCAGACCGAACACCATGATCTGCTGCTCGGGAAGGTCGAAGTCAGCTATCAGATCCGACTGATCAACAGCTCGTCGATGTCGCTGTGTTTTCCGATGACGTTTTTGATAAGGATTCTGCGGTGGCGATGGCGATGGCGGTGAGTGTTCGCCTTGGGGCGGAGGAAGCGGTTGCTCCTGCGGTGGCGGTAGGGGTGGCGGTGACTGTTCGCCTCGGGGCGGAGGAAAGGGTTGTTCCTGCGGCGTCTGTTCGGTCTGGGCGACTGTACTGATCGCCTGCGTTTGCTGTTCGACAGGAGTTTCGGTTGGTGATATGGGTGTGGTTGTCTCGCTATGTTCGATCGAGCTCAGTTCCGTGGAGGTGAATTCGGTGGAGCTCAGTTCGATGGGTTCGTAGGGAACGTTCGTTTCGCCGGGAAAATTCGGACTTGCCGACGGACTGGCGACCCCAACACAATTCGGTTGCTGAAAAAATACATCAAATTGCAGAACCAAACACTTCCCATCAAATACACTACCACTAAGGAGCAACCCGTAACTGAATCCTTGATTCGCAGCTCAATCTGACAGTTGAAGTAAAGAGCTGAAACAACAAACGTTTAAACAGATCTGTAATAATGTCTGCAAGCTTGCAGACATTTATTCACATCGCAAATGAACTTATTGTTACTCATAGGTGTTATTGGCAGGCTCGGATTTAACGTACGGGGGGCCCTGGGCCACTAATTTAATGGGGGCCCCTTAACATATCGCCGCAGGTTAATTTTTTTCAGTTTTGAGCGCCGCAGGCTAATTTTTTTTCGACTTTTTTGCCGCTGGAGGCA
>JAQGCX010000045.1:0-36965 GCA_034700205.1 Plectus parietinus
AATTTCCCATCCAGTGACACAACAATCCGCTCAAACGGGATGTTTGTTGTCTGTTGTCGGCGGAGCAACAAAAATTTCGTAAAGAAATAACTTGGTTGTCGCGCGAGATCGTGCGATCATTTTTGCATATTTGTCAAAGGTTTTAGAAGAGCTGCTTTCGACCACAAATACAAGCGCCCATTCCTTCGACAAACAATTAGCGGCGTGGGCTACCGTTACACTGCCTTCATGAAAATGACTATTGTGTTTCTCAAAAAGCCCTTCCATCGATCTCCGATCTCCGATGGCAGCGAAATTGAGATAATTGTTGTAAGTAATATTTACGGAGCTACTGCATTTGTCCTTTTGTTCAATCAACATGTCTGTAATGGTGTCAACTTCAGTCTCAGATTGCGCCATTGGAACTGCAGTAACTAATACTGCAATGTCTTTCAATTGAATTGTTGCTCCTGAAAATTCGAACCCATTGCGCATATGATGTTGTATTTCCCGATGTATTTCGGCACATATATCTTGTAACGATGCGAATGATTTGCACGGTAAAATTTCGGCACCACGAATATTGTGACCTGCTTGAATTCCCGTTTTGTTGATATCAGGAAAATATAGTTTTACTTGATCAAGTATAGCAAGGGTGGAGCGCATGCAAACTTTAAGCTCATAAAATTTGTGTACTCGCTTTTCCAACAATTTTTTCGTGTTTTTAATAATAGAGTCATAATTTTCAAATAACGTGTCATGATCTTCAAATAACGTGCGTGCCGCTGCGTTTCCATAATAGGAGTCGGTTAAAACGAGAAAAGTTTTTCCAGTCCCATTGTTCAGATCAATCGATTGTAGTCGTTCTTCAAAGAAATCAGTTTGAAACGCTGCAATGCTGAATTCATCAAAAAACACATCGTCGTTTTCAGAATAATTCATATTTGTATGCATGCCATTTTCTTCTTCAGAAAATTTTGAAAAAACTTTCAATTTGGGGGTGCCATGCAACATAAACTCTTTTTCACAATGCACATCTGATCAATTATTTTTTGTTTATAAATTGCAGCTAGAGATATTCAACAGCGCTGAAAGTTATCAGCGCTGTTGAATATCTCTGGCTGCAATTTATAAACAAAAAATAATTTATCAGATGTGCATTGTGAAAAATAGTTCATGTTGCATGGCACCCCCAAATTGAAAGGTTTTTGCAAAATTTTCTCAAGATAACTTTGAAAGTTTGACTTTTAAAAACAAAACTAGAGCGTAGAACAAGAGACGTAATTTCCAGATAATATTTTGTATGGTCGCGCATTATCAGATAGCGCAGTATTTGGGTAGTTTTTATTTCTATTCATAACTGCATATTGCATGTATTGCACCAAATTGCCACATACATCATATGCATAAGGCATTCCTGTCGAGTCTGAAAATTTTTGCTTCATTCCTCAAATAAGCTATTGCTTGTGCTAATACTCCGTTTTAAGCCATTTACAAAAGAAAGTGTTCCGATTTGACAACAGCGATAATTGATTCTTGAACTATTTCAAAATAAAGGGCTGAACAGAGTAATTGCTAATTGACGCAATTCGCAATTTTTGTGAAGAAAAATCAAGAATAACTTCAATATGTATTCTTGATCTGCAGTTATTTAGTTACTCTGTTAGTCTGGTTCTTCAGTCGGTCGGGTCTGCAGCCTTTATTCAACAGATAATTTGCGCTTGTAATCGAACGTGCCATTATGAAATTACAACTGCCGGAGGCGAGATGTCACCACTAAAATTAGATTTCGTTTTTCCAATCTGTACATCCAGTTCTCTCTCATGAAAATAGTGAACACAAACAAAAATAATCCTGTTCATATTTGTGATCCGTTTTACAACACACATAAGTGCTGTAGTTGACAAACAAGTCTGACATCAAGCATTTTGCAGGTTCGATGATGTCATCCCAGCGCAGCTCACGTCGCGAATCGGGCTCATTACAGTCGGTGGATGAAAACGCTCCAGCGACGTCATTCGGCGAGGATGAACAGCAACGTAAGGCGCAGCAAGAAATTGCTAGTCTTACTGGCGAAATCCAGCAGCTGGTGGACAGCGTCCATCTCGATTCGTTCAGCGACCTTGCTCGCAGCAGCAGCAGACCGCCACCACTCGAACTGATCGTTCAGCCGCCTTCCCTCGATCTGACCGCGTTCAGCGAAGAGGAACGCGCGCATATTGAAAGCGTTCTTGCAAGGGCCACTGCTTCTTCGACAATCAGATCAGCTGGCGCTCAGCACGCTGAACTAAGTTCAGCCAGCGGTGGCGAACTCGAGAAAATCGACTCTGTCGACGAAGAAGAAGAGAAAGAGGCATTTGCTGAAGAAATAGAAGATACAAATACGGGTATTGCCGGCACGTCATTCGACGACGAGCAGGAACCGATTAGCGAGAATACTGTCGTTGAAGGCGGCGATTTTCAAGCAGTCGAATCTGAATATTACCAAAGAGGTATTGCGCTTCCGGTCGAAGAACATGCGTCCTATCGAAGCGAAGAAGAGAAGGACGAGGAAACAATTGGAGACGAAGAAGAAGAAGAGGAGGAAGAGGAGACAGAAAGATACGGTTATTACGAGTACAAGCCGCCGAGTTCTGATGACGACTTGCCTGAGTCGCAGGGTGAGCCATCGCCTCCGCCGATCCCTAGCGGAATCGACCGGTATTCGCCATATTTTGTCCCACCGGAAGCAATAAGGGCGTCGGCGTCGGCGCTGACGCCCACAGACCAGACGGACGACTTCTTTCATTACGAAAAAACCGCCGAGGAGCGCATGGACATGACAGAGCTATCCGAACAAACTTCTGTGCAACTGGCTGGTCCAGCTCAACAACTGACGGAAACTGGTCAACGTCTGCTTCAATTTGGCGAATTTCCAACGGAACAAGATGAAATCGATACAACAAGAGAAAACGACTTTCCTTCCTCGTCCTCGAATCGCAGAACTCGCTCCGTCGATCTTGCTGAGAAACCCGAACGCAGTTATTTCCTCAAAAGACGAGTGACGTTTCAAATGGATCAACCTGTGGAGATTGAAATTGACGAAATCGATGAAGAGGATTATGATTCGGATGACAGTCAACTTCTAAAACCAGAAAGCTTCAATGTGCCTATTCCTGTACCAGAACGAGAAACGATTGAGCAAATGCAACAACAGGCAGTGTTGAATGCAAAGGAGGAAGACGGTGCTGATGAAAGGAAAGCAATGGAATCTATTTTTGATTCTGGATCCTTCTTCGGCACACGTGTTTTTGAGTCGAACGACGAAGCCACTGGAGCGTACATGCTGGCGAGTAGCGACGACGAATTAGTCGCCGACGACAAACACACGGGTCATCTACAAACGAGCGGCCGGCGACGTATCGATCAAGAAGACGCTGGCGGCGAGATTGCACCACCAAACGACGACAACGCAGCAATAGACCGAGTTGTGCCTTTAATCGATACCGCACAGGAAACTAGAGGGCCCGTCGCCGTCTCCTCCTCCCCCGCCCACACCCAACTGAGAAGAATTGGTGTTATACAGCCAGAACACATGCATCAACAGACAATGGATGAGAGCGGCGCTAATGAACAGCAAGATTATGTACGGACCAGTGCCGCTAAGCAGCCAAGTTCATCTGAACAAGTAGGAGAAGAAGATTTTCCATCAGCTCAGTTATATGAAAAACGTCTAACTGAGACTCATGAGCCTTCGGTCGATTTGAGCTGTCTCACGGACGAAGAGCGCAAAAGTCAGTTGGACACGCAGACTGCTGGCGATTTTCTTATCTCAGCTCAGCCAGTCTCTATTGACCTGGAAATGTACTGTGCAAATGAAAGAGAAAACGTAGACGAGCGCCGTTTGGAAATCACGCAGCGGTCAGAATCTGAAGCCACCGAAGGTGCTGATGAATCTGAGGAGCCTGCCGAAGGTGGTATGGATATTGTGATGGATTCCGCTGAACTGACTGAAGAAGAAAGACAACATATTGCAATGGTTGCTGCCAGAGCGGCTGCACTGAACGATATGTCTCTGATGGAACCAGTTGAGAGTTTTATTGTCGCTAACGAACAGCGAAAACAGCCGGAAATGACACAGCGGTCAGAATCTGAAGGGACAGAAGGTGCTGATGAATCTGAGGAACCTGCCGAAGGTGGTATGGATATTGTGATGGATTCCGCTGAACTGACTGAAGAAGAAAGACAACATATAGCAATGGTTGCTGCCAGAGCGGCTGGACTGAACGATATGTCTCTGATGGAACCAGTTGAGAGTTTTATTGTCGCTAACGAACAGCGAACACAGCCGGAAATAGATTTAAGTATGCTGACGACGTCGGAACGCGAACAAATCCAGTCAAATCTGATTCACGCGGATCGTGTCGGTCTTGCCGAAGCCATTCTGCCTTCTTCTGCTTCAAAAGTGGATGAAAACCGAAGAGAACCGTACCAGGAAGCGACAGTCAGTGGCAGTTATTTCGGGCAACATGAGCGAGAATCATCAGAGGAAACGGAAGGTGCTGATGACACGGCAGCCCATCAATTAGTCGCTACCCCACCACCGTCAACTGATTCTTCACAGCTGACTGAAGCGGAAATGATGCACATATCGACGATTCTTAATCGAGCCGCTCAAGACACAGAACAAACTGCGATTTTGTCTGGAGGAAATGAGGAAGATGAATCATTAATGCGCACGCAGCCAACAGATAAAGTAGTTGACATGTCAATGGAACCAGAGAGGGCGGAAGTGCATTTCGGTGACTTATCGACGCCAGAAAGAGAACAGATTCAGGCGGTCATGCACAGAGCTCTAATGGAATCCTCAGCTCTTGCGCCGCAGGAAAGAGCAGCTTCTGAAGAAATCGAAAGGGTTGATGAAAGCACACGACAACTGAGCGTCGCTGACCAATCAATCCCGGACATCGATATGTCCACTTTGACCGAAGCCGAACAAGAACACATAAAAAGAATTTTAGCAAAAGTGGAGCGAGAAAGCGAAACGTCCACGATGGTTCCATTGCTTCGTCGCCGAGATTTATCAGAAGAAACAGAAGGGGCCGATTCTGATATCGAAGATAAAATGTCATCGCCTACTACAACGCCACCACCTGAACCGCCAGTAATTCCGACTGACCTATCTGCAGAAGAAAATGTGATTGCACTGCTTGAAGATGCGATGACAGAAACTGGTTCAACCCAGGAAGCCATTACCTTGAAATCAGACAATCTTTTTGATATGGAACCATCGCGATCGACGATTTTGGTAGAACCTGCCAGTACACCAGCAATTCGTGCTGAGCGAACTCTCTCTGAAGAAACTGAAGGGGCTGACAGTACATCATCCGGCGAGCTGGTCGATATGGAAGAATTTGTCGACCAATCGCAGATTACTGATGTGCCTGATGTCCTACTCGAAGCGGAGGAGCGTTTGGAATTTGAATCGGAACTGACCGTCAAGAATGCGGCACTGTCGCAACCAAATTCAGCCAGTGCTTCTTCTCAGCCAGTTTTCATAAAGGAGCGAACTGTTTCAGAAGACACGGAAAGTGCCGATTCCGCATCATCACCAGAACTTCTCGACTATCCCGATGTTCAGGATGAACCAGCCGAATTTTTTGATCAACCGGCGATCGACTTAACTGGATTGTCCGAACAGGAAAGGAGAGCGATTGAGGATGTTATTGCAAGAGCAGCTGGTGAATCGAGTGAAATAGCACAACCAATAAGCAAATCACCAGACACCAGCGAAGAATATGTGGTAGTAAGAATAGAAGATGTGCAGCAACCACAACTGCCTCAGGTTTTTCCGCATTTGCAACAAGCTGCGTTTGAAAGCAGCACATTGAATGAAGAAGAAGTGAGACAAATAGAAGCAGTGCTGGCTCGAGCCGCAGCTGATGCGGGACAAATGACAATCACGACAGATGCGCATCAAACTGAAGCTCCAGATCTTCACAAAACACACGAAGAAAATATATCCGCAGGATTCGTCATGCGAACTTCATCAACCTTAGATACGGTGGACAGAAACGAGCAATATCGTTCGCCATCTACCTACTCGCCCATTGATTCGAGCGAAACTGACGGTGCTGACGCAGATGAAGAATTATCGCCTGAACCCTTGGACAGAAGAGTATCTCTCGGCATATCGATATCGAACAATCAATCTGCCACCAAAGTTACCGATGACTTTGAATTGGAAACTGATGTTCAGCAATTTGAACCTGATGAAGAAGAAGCAAATATTGCTTCTCCTGTTGCTTACGAGGGCGCTGTTACTGTGATGGAAAGGAACGCACATGCTCCAGGCGCATCGGAATTCTCGAGACACATTGAAGATGTTTCTGAAGTTGATATTATTGACGCTGTGCGATCGGCAAGCATTCCTGAAGAAGACAATACCAGCGATCAGTCATTATCTTCAGAAGAAGCATCGAGAATGAGTGAAACTGCAGTACCCGAAGCGTCAATCAGTGTCCAAACGGGAGTCCCAAGTGCCAGAGGTGTATTCAGACAAATTGAAGATATTCTCGAAGCCGATATTGTTGACGCCCTGATATCGGAACCTGATGCGAAATTCACAATTCAAATTGAAGATACAGTTAAATCAGAGTCCCTGATGGAGGACACAATTGGAAATTCAACTGATATTTCGCTCGAAGACGATTCATATATTGAAGACATCAAAGCATTTGCTGACATGCTAGCAAAAAGAGCGATAACGATGGGTCTGTCGGAAGCAACAGAAGAATTGCAGCTAATAGAGCGATTTCAAGATCGACCTTTTATACGTAGAGCAACGATTTCCGTCGATGAAACGCAATGGATGGCAGCCGAAGAAGCAGAACATTTGGCAACTGAAGACTGCGACAACATCGATGATGCAATCGCAATGCAATTGTCGACTGACGGACATATGTTGGAATCGCCTGAGCACAGCAACCTCACACACGTAAGACATATCTGCTACATTCAGGGAAGGGGATAAAGCCAGTGGCCCCAGCTGAGAATGTTTCACAAACTTGTTTACCACAAGTTATTACGTAATTAATGTCCACTGTCAAACTTTCAATAGGTGAACACAAAAGCTAAAAGGGTTATACAAAAAAAAGTAATCTGGGGTATTGGATGCAGTGAGCCGTCATGAAAAATGAGCAATATCGACTTTCAGCTCGACGAGCTAGCGCTCTCACTGGCAGGATCTATTTGCCAACAAGCTGTCGTCGATGCTTCTCAACAAATTAAAATGAATATTCCCTTCCAAAAACATTTCTTCAGTTCCAGTTGCCTGTCGTCCGTGGCAGACTATCCCATTGACAACGATCTGGTTTCAAATATGGCAGAAGCCGGATCAGTTGCTGAATCTCTGCCTGTCCAAGCAGATACTGGAGATATTTCAGCACAAAATGAGGTTGAAGAGGAAGATATGCCACAAGCTTGGATAGCTACTTCGACGGAAGAATCTTCAGTAGTAGACGAAGAAATTGAATCAGCAAAAAGGAACGAACTATCGCTCTCACTGTCCGGATCTATTTGTCAACAAGCTGTCGTCGATGCTTCTCGACAAATCAAAATGAATATTCCCTTCCAAAAACATTTCTTCAGTTCCAGTTGCCTGTCGTCCGCGTCAGACTATCCCATTGACAACGATCTAGTTTCAAATATGGCAGAAGCCGGATCAATTGCTGAATCTCTACCTGTTCAAGCAGATACTGGAGATATTTCAGCCCAAGATGAAGTTGAAGCTGAAGATATGACACAAGCTTGGATAGCTACTCCGATGGAAGAGATATCACCAGTGGACGAAGAAATTGAGTGGGCTAAAAATTTGGTGGATATGCAAGTTGCCACTGAAGAAATGGTGGAGGAAAGAGTGATGAATGAAGCAAGAATGCTGCCGAAGCGACCGCCGCCGACGAGACGAATGACGATCGACTCCGCGGATATTATTGATATTGGCCAATCGCCAGTATCAATCACTCTTGAACATCCATCGCCGCCACCTCGCCCACCTCCACCAGTGCGACGATCAACGATTCAGTCAATTATTCTTCCACAAGGCAGCAATGTCGTGTATAGAAGGAGAACAATGGAGAAAGTCGTATCAGACGAATCTACCAGTGGACCAGACGATTCACCCCCGAGCTCTCCTGACATTAACGATGAACTTGAAGATGAAATAACTCAATATGGACAACATGAATTTCACCAACTGGCGACTGTCACGGAAGGACGGCAGTTGGATACTGTTGAAGATGAAGAAGAAAACGTTGAACGGCGACATGTGTTGCTGACAAGTAAATCTACTTCTACAGAAGGACCTGAATCTGTCTACGAAAGTGAAGAGGAGTTTGCAGTTACTACTGTGCAAGCTGAAGAAGAAGTTGAAGAGCAAAGTGAAGTTTTGGATAAAAAATCCACGTCGACAGAGGGACCTGAATCAGACGACGATGATCAGGAAGAATTAGGTATGTCTCCTGTGCAGGGTGAAGAAGGCACTGAAGAACAAAGTGAGATATTAGACAGAAAATCAACTTCAACAGAAGGACCTGAATCACGTCCACTAAGTATTGAGGAGTATGAAGACATTGCACCTATTACTAACATCCCACGAATGCCGCCAGCCAGACCGCCACCACCAAGACGAGCGACAATGGAATCAAGCGCCAAATTTCAATCAGAGTTTAGGAGACGAGTTGCTTCATATGACGCGGCGAATCCAGTCGATATCGTCGAACAAGTCTTCGCCGAAAAGGAAGCGTTATTGCAGCAAAAACTTGAAGAAATTCAGGCACTTCAACGTCCCACCGGTCGAGCACCTCTGACAAGAAGAGTGACTGTTGATGTTGACAGCGTCTACTCATCTGAAACACACAAAAGTTTGCGCAAAATGTCTGATGACGGATTTTACGAGAAACAACGCGACGGAGCACTTGAAGAAAAAGAAGGAGCTGAAGTCTGTGAGACTGAAAGTAAATTAGAAAGTGGAGTGGAATTAGAGAGTGGCGCGACAGGTCGAAGAATGCCTGTGGGGCGGAGTGCAACGCTAGATTACGGTACCGAATACCGAACACAGCAATATGGACGGTTCCGAACTCTATCTCAAGACGGCGGTCAATTCTCTGTGAACATAGTGGAAGAGGCATTCGCAGAGAAAGAAGCGAGACTGCGTCGAAAAGTGAGCGACTTGGAAATCACACAGGGACTGCGCAAAATACCCCCTCGGCGTCCGCCGCCGCCGCGACGCGCCACATTTGATTACGGTCGTTCCGGTCCGGCTGAGAAAATGCCTCTAACAAGGAAGACTTCTTATGGCGGCATTTATCAAGACAACCAAATCCCTATTATTCAGGAGCATCCGCATGAAATTGAGGAAATTGTTGAGTCAGTCGCTGAGGAATCCGCGAGCAGTACAACAGAAGGACCGGAAGAAGAAGTTTCATCGGTGGATATCCAAGAACTGCGTACTTCGCCACCACCTCAAGTACGTGATACAATTGAAGAAGAAGGCGTCTTCGATTCTGCTTGGAATGCTGGCGCTGAAGAACTAGATAATCGCCAGCTATCTGAAGAAAAATCGAGCGCCACTGAAGGACCAGAAGATATTGACACGGACAATGATCTTATGGTTGAGGAAGAATTAGATACTGAATCAAATGAAATAATTGTTAGAAGTGCGCGACAGTTACCGCCGCCACGTCCTCCCCCACCAAGGCGGCAAACAATTGATTTCGGAAGACGTGAAGACCCAACGAAGAGAGTCGTGACTCGGAAAACTTCTCACAGTGGTGAACTAGATTCAGACGTTGATTCGACAAGAACAACTTCTAAAATTTATCCCATCAGCACCACGATATCCGCAGATTCAGTTGCAACAGGCGAACCAGATCAGACATTGGAGGAGTACGAACAAGAGCTGAATGAAATGAGCACTAAATCCATTCCACCTCCTCGTCCACCTCCTCCAAAGATTCACCGCCGAGCTACCATCGACTCAGAGTACTCCACCAACAAACCCACAACGTCAACTGCATCTCGAAAGACTTCTCATGGATTCAGCATGGTGTCCATGGAAGCGGAGCCTGAGACTTCTGCCGCCTCTATGGCAACTGAAGTTACAGAAGAGGTCGAAATAGATTCTGATGAGGATTCAGTTGAAAAAACAGCTGAAATTGTTCTGATGCACGCTCTGTCTCTGTCTTCAGCAGCGTCGGGCGCAACTGAAGGGCCTGAAGAACTTGAAGAAGAAGTTGATGAAAGCGTAGTTGAAGAAGCAGCTGAAGCTGTTCCGATGAAGACTCCGTCTCCATTTTCCGCAGTGTCAAGCGCGGCTGAAGGGCCTAAAGAACATGAAGAAGAACTTGAAGACATAGTGGCTGTAAATGCAGCTGAAACTGTTCTGATGCACGCTCTGTCTCTGTCTTCAGCAGCGTCGGGCGCAACTGAAGGGCCTGAAGAACTTGAAGAAGAACTTGAAGACATAGTGGCTGCAGATGGAGCTGAAACTGTTCCGATGAAGACTCCGTCTCCGTTTTCAGCAGTGTCGAGCGCAACTGAAGGGCCTGGAGAACTCGAAGAAGAACTTGAAGACATAATGACAGCAGGTGTACCTGAAATGCTGTCGAAACGAATGCCACCACCTCGACCACCTCCGCCACGCAGAGCCACAATAGATTATGGTCAAGTTATTTATCCGCAGCATACGACTCTTACCAACAAAACTTCTTACGATGGAGTGTTTGCGCCAGGCGCTATTGCGGATAAAGGACCGACGGAAAAGTCACTGGATGAAAATGACCAGATGCGACGGGTACAACCGCCAGCACGACCACCGCCGCCGAAATTGCGTAGCTACTCGACTGATTCAAGCGCTTATCAAACAATCGGTACCTCGTCAACGAGAAGAAAATCTCACGATGCCTTTTATGGCACGTTTGACATACCGGAAACAGTGCAGGAAGATTTGCAAATCGAAGAAGAATCGCAAAGAGAACATTCAACACAGGATTTGTCCGGTCGAAATGACAAACCTGATGAAGAACCCGCTGCCGAAGCAGTTGTTCTGCTGCAACGAGAAGAACCGACAGTAAATCGGCCACCGCGGCCCCCACCACCCAAACGAGCACTGACACTCAATTTGTTAAATGAAGAAATGTCGATCAGAGCAAAAAGTTTTCGACGTGCGTCTCATGATGCTCAATACGGCACTTTTGATATTCCGGTTGTCAAAGAAATTGAAACAGCCGACGCCGCGAGTTTTGAAGAGCAGTCTTCAACGGCAACTGAAGGTCCCGAAGTGCTGAGCGACTTGGAAACGGTCACTCCACCCCCACGACCTCCGCCACCGAGAAAGAGCATCATTTCGATGGAAAAAATATTGAAACAAACGACATCCGATGATATGCAGACCACACCACAAGGCTTGACAGACGAAAAAATGCCGGAAGAGAACGAAAGAAAACCTGGATTTGAAATGGATGAATTATCGGAAAGCGAGAAACGTCAGATTGAATTAGTAATGCAGCGAGCAGCACAGAGTTCTTTCGAACAAACTATCGAGCCTAAATATGTGGAGGCAGAGATAACAATTGAGAATATTCCTACTCAAGAGCCTGAACTTGGAATCGATGAACTGTCGGAGGCCGAAAAACGACAAATTGAATTGGTTATACAGCGTGCAGCTCAGAGTTCTTTCGAACAATATAATGAGCCTGAAAAGCAGGTGGAAGAAATGAGGGTGGCTACACAACCACTACAGTTGGCCGATTTGACGGAAGAAGAGCAAATGCGCATTCAGGAAGTAATGCAACGTGCCGCCGAGCTTACAGAAATATCTCAGGAACCACCAGTGCCAGCTTCTTTACCTGCTGCTGCTCAATCAGTCGAAGCTGACGGTCTAGCTGGTTTAACAGCTGAAGAGCGTGAGCATATTGCAATGGTCTTAGCCAAAGCGGAAAATTCAAGCGAGCAAACGATATTGAAACCATTTGATTTCGAAGAACATAAATATAACATAGATGAGCGTCAGGACTCTGAAGGGACGTCCGGACCCGACGAAGAGCTCAGCGAACATTCTGTTGAAGCACATGACGTGACGGAGCCGGAAATTGATGATGTACCTAATCAAGTACAAAAGAAAGATATCGAATTCGATGATCTATCAGAGGGAGAAAGACGCCAAATTGAAATGGTCATGGCTCGAGCAGCGCAGAGTTCATTTGAAGAAAAGAAAGATTCCGCAGAAACGAAACTTGAATATGTTGAAGAAAAGCAAGCAGAACTACCTGAAGCTGCTGAAACATCTGTTGAAGATGGATTGACAGAAGAAGAAAGACGACATATTGAATATATCCTGCAGCGAGCTGCTGAGAGTTCGTTCGAAAAAACATCTCTGGCTGAGAGCTCTGAAAAAACCGAAGGTGCCGATGAAATTTCGTCCCCGGCAGATTCACACTACAAAGAAGACTTCTTGCAGTCTAATTTTGAAGATGAAGAAGGGCAAGATGTTGCCATTGGTGCTTTTGAAGCGGATTTCCGCTCAGAAAAAAGGGAAACAGGCTGGTCTGTGGCGGCGAGCTCGGTCGACACTGAAGGGCCGGATAGAGCTGTTTCATGGACGCCGGATCTCGTTCGTGACACAAATACGGTCGAAAGTCCAATGCCTCAAGAAGATACAGCACAAAGTGTAGTCGAAGAAAGTGAAATCAACAAGGAAATGAAAGAAGAAGGTCCGCGTACAGGCCGGTGGTCGGTGGCGGCCAGCTCAGCCCACACTGAGGGCACTGATGACGTTCTCTCCTCACCAGAACCAACAGACGATAGAGCGACGCAACTGGGCGAAGTTGACGCTTACCACAAGGTCAAAGGACGCCCGGCGAGACCTCCGCCGCCACGAAGAGCTCTGACAATCAGCGCTAGTCGATGGCAAGAGCTGTACGAGCCAGTAGAGAGGCGTGGATCATATGCAGCAGAATACCCAGCTGAAGAAATTAATGAGGAGGAGGCAGAAGCCGATGAAATCTTAGCTGACAAAGTTGACCAGTCACCACAATCAGCAGCAATCGAACATGCTGAAGTTGAAGAAGATATTCAACGAGCAGCTATTGCCACTGCTGAAGAAACGCACGACCATGACGACTACTGGACTAATTTTGAGCGAGATGCACAAGAAAGAACTGAGCACCATTATTTCCCGACCGATAGTCGGTTGCTACTACCAACAACTGGTCATGATTCTGAAGATCTAAATGCTATCACGCCAAGTATGGAACAGTTCGAACTCGAGCTTCCCTTTCATGCTCAGCAAACAACTGAAACAATATTTGAGGAACAACCAATTCCAACGATTGCTGATGCTTCAACTGAATCTCTTAGTGGTGCTGTTGATGTCGATATGTCATCGTATCAAAATGCTATTTCGGAATATCGGCAACGACATTTGGAAATGATTTTGGCGCAAGCGACAAAAAGTCCCGTTGTCGAACATCCACAGCCGGCTGCCGTTGAAACAATTATTGAAGAAGGAACTACTGAAGAAAATACAGTTGTCGAACCAGAATTCAGCTCATCGTTTGACGCGAGACGTGAGCAAAATGAAGAACAGCCGTTTCAGTCGTATGAATTTTATACCGGCCGATTTTCAACAGATGCGATTGAGTCTGTTTCACCAGCGGCTAATGAGGCAGAGGAAGATGCATTACCAGATACTTTCGACTTGAAGAAAGATGACGAAATGGTGTATCAGCCATACAGCATTGACAGTAATCTATTTGCAGCTGCTGTGATTGAATCTACGGTACCGGTAGCTGAAGAAACAATTGAAGAAGCACTACCAGATGCTGTCAACCTGAAGAAAGATGATGAGATGACGTATCAGCTATATGACATTTACAGTGAAAAATTCACAGCTGATGCAACTGAATCTGCGTCACCAGTAGTTGAAGAAACAATTGAAGAAGCACTACCAGATGCTGTCAACCTGAAGAAAGATGACGAGATGACGTATCAGCTATATGACATTTACAGTGAACAATTCACAGCTGATGCAACTGAATCTGCCTCACCAGTAGTTGGAGAAACAATTGAAGCAGCGGAATCAGATGCAATGGAGGTTAATGTTATTTCACCAACTGTGCCAACTACAACAGTATGGGATACGCCGACTGTGGAGATCGAGCAGCAGTTACAAAGCGATGTTGCACTGGAGGACGATCGGACTTCAGTTGATGAAACTTCTGTGGCAACTACAGAAAAGGATCATTTTGCATTCGTTCCACACGCCGAAGCATTACTGGACGTCGACCACATCGGTGCGCTGCCGACCACGCCCATCGAGATCGACCTGGACTCCATATTCTCAATGCCATCATTCAATTATCTGCCAATTATTCGTCACAAAGAAATTCCAGCTTCACGTGAAAAGATTGAAGAGTCGCTTCCTGAAGAAGTACCTGATAAAAAAGAAATCATACAAGGTCCAGCACCAATACTTGAAGAAAGGATCCACGAAGCACAAAACAATGTGATAGCTGAAGCAGCAGTTCGTGCCCCATCGCCATCAGCACCCACTGATACTGCTGAAGCCATCGCAGCATGGATAATCAGAGAGAATCAAGCGCGCGTGGAAACTGAACCGATATCCGAAGCGATCGCTGCCTGGATTACAGCATCTTCCTTCAATCAGCCTGAACCAGATGACTACGATGAATCGCCTCTCGATTACGCAGTGCCTACTGCTTATCATTTCTCCGAAATGTCGACAGCACCTACGCATGATCCTGAATATTCCTTGGATTATGAACCGGAAGAAATTACTGTTCAAAGAGAAGTAGAAAATATATTCTCTGCTGATAAATGGGACACAGATGAAACGGATTTGGCGGAACTCGATATGGTTGGATTAACAGCACCGACGATGCAAGACGTGCTTGAAGCGCTCGAAAAGGACACTAGGCCTTCGTTCGACATCACTGCACTGACTGGATTCCAATCAGAAAGAAAAAAATCATTTGAATTGCAGGTAAACATATTTGCTTCTTGTGCAGCGCATTATGAGCAGATATCGGCTTACATATATTGCATCTACTAAGAAGTTCTTCTAGGTAATACGTATAGTTCAAATGCATGTTAGGGCACTGGTTATTGACACTGGTTACAGTACTTCCAAACCGATGCTCATGTTATACGTTTATTATTCTTAGTCACAATGGTAGGTCCTCTCTATGAAATATAGAGTGGGCGGAAAGTACGCATGGTTTTGTATTTTGAATAACTGCGCCACAATTGCACCGATCACGCTAAAACTCGGTAAATATGATCTCTAGATAATAAGGAATTTTTCAACAAAAAACCTGAAAAATTTGGTCAATGTGTGGCCGAGATATGGTCAAATAAGTAAGAAACCCAATCTCTACGCGCTCATTTGCGAAAAGAAACGGTAGCGCGCGAATCAAGTGAACTGCAAGTCACTTTTTTGGTTTTCTGATTTCAGTTTGCATAAAAGATATAAAAAATAGTTCTGTCATTGGATTAGAATTTTTCCGCTCAGCATATGCATGATTTTATGCGTTTCGAAAAAAAATTTAATTCAATTTTTATTTGAAAAACTTCTTATTCTTTGGAGATCATATTCACCGAGGTTTAGCTTGATCGGGGTAATTTCGGCGCAATTATTCAAAAAACAAGACCATGCGTTACTTTCCACTCATCCTATAGTATTTATAGGGTTGCAAACGGTTATCTAGATGTTCCCAATTTTTTCAGAGTCCATTTCTGTCCCTTTAGTGTGGAAGGGGCTATAAGTGTTGATATTTTTATTTTTCATTTTTCAGGGTCCTTCGATTATGATGGACAGTCCATTCGGCACTTTTCACGGCGAGACTCCGTTGTTGGAAGCGGAAATGATTATAAGAATGTTGCAATCGGCGCCTGAAGATCAGGAACAGTCAAATATCAAAGCCGAACCGACCGAAACTCCACTGACTTTTGCGAAAATCAGCAGCGTTGAAGAAATGCAACGAGACTTCGACATTCGATCAACCGCTTTTATTTCAACGCCCGTCCACCTGCAAGAGAGTGAGGAAAGTGAAAAGTCTGAAAAAACTGAATCGGCTGACAGTGAACACAGTGAACCAAGCGAAGAAATATTCGAGCAAACTGCTACTGAAGCTGAAGAAGAATCAAAGCCTACAATAGCTCCTGAATTTAGTCAATCACAAGATCAATTACTGATCGGCCAACAATCCAAAGAGCTGCCTGAAGTTGATCTAAGCGGATTTACGGAAGAAGAAAGGCGACAGATTGAAGAAGTGCTAACTAGAGCGGCTGGTGGTCCAGCTAGAGTCATGGAAGATACTGGTCGTGTTCTTCCGAAGGAGGAAACAGAGACATACAAGAGCGAATCAGAAATCACTGAGTCGAATTTGCTAACTGGAATATTTGACTACCGTACAACAGCTCCAATTCCTTCATTCGTAGAACCTGAAACAGACGAAAAAGATCAAGTCGAAGCAATGGCAAGAAGAGCATCGATGGCTGCCACTGGTCAAGAAATCGATTTCGATTCTAAATCTGAGCAGAGAATATCTGCTGCACTGGAAGAGTTGACGGAGACCGAAAGAATGCAGATTGAACTTGTTCTGGCACGCGCAGCGAATAGTCCGTTTGGTCGATCGCAAATCGCATTTGAAATGGATGATGATATTTATGACCATTACAGACGACTATCAGACATTCCTGAACACGAAGAAAAAGTTCCAGAAGGTATCAATAAAGAACCTGAACTTGGAATCGATCAAGTGTCGGAGGCCGAAAAAAGGCAAATTGAATTGGTTATGCAGCGTGCAGCTCAGAGTTCTTTCGAACAACAGAATGAGCCTGAAAAGAAGGTAGAAGAGAAAATAATTGAAAATGTTCCGGTTGTCGAAGAAATTGGAACAGCCGACGCCGCCAGTTTTGAAGAGCAGTCTTCAACGGTAACTGAAGGTCCCGAAGTGCTGAGCGACTTGGAAACGGTCACTCCACCCCCACGACCTCCGCCACCGAGAAAGAGCATCATTTCGATGGAAAAAATATTGAAACAAACGACATCCGATGATATGCAGACCACACCACAAGGCTTGACAGACGAAAAAATGCCGGAAGAGAACGAAAGAAAACCTGGATTTGAAATGGATGAATTATCGGAAAGCGAGAAACGTCAGATTGAATTAGTAATGCAGCGAGCAGCACAGAGTTCTTTCGAACAAACTATCGAGCCTAAATATGTGGAGGCAGAGATAACAATTGAGAATATTCCTACTCAAGAGCCTGAACTTGGAATCGATGAACTGTCGGAGGCCGAAAAACGACAAATTGAATTGGTTATACAGCGTGCAGCTCAGAGTTCTTTCGAACAATATAATGAGCCTGAAAAGCAGGTGGAAGAAATGAGGGTGGCTACACAACCACTACAGTTGGCCGATTTGACGGAAGAAGAGCAAATGCGCATTCAGGAAGTAATGCAACGTGCCGCCGAGCTTACAGAAATATCTCAGGAACCACCAGTGCCAGCTTCTTTACCTGCTGCTGCTCAATCAGTCGAAGCTGACGGTCTAGCTGGTTTAACAGCTGAAGAGCGTGAGCATATTGCAATGGTCTTAGCCAAAGCGGAAAATTCAAGCGAGCAAACGATATTGAAACCATTTGATTTCGAAGAACATAAATATAACATAGATGAGCGTCAGGACTCTGAAGGGACGTCCGGACCCGACGAAGAGCTCAGCGAACATTCTGTTGAAGCACATGACGTGACGGAGCCGGAAATTGATGATGTACCTAATCAAGTACAAAAGAAAGATATCGAATTCGATGATCTATCAGAGGGAGAAAGACGCCAAATTGAAATGGTCATGGCTCGAGCAGCGCAGAGTTCATTTGAAGAAAAGAAAGATTCCGCAGAAACGAAACTTGAATATGTTGAAGAAAAGCAAGCAGAACTACCTGAAGCTGCTGAAACATCTGTTGAAGATGGATTGACAGAAGAAGAAAGACGACATATTGAATATATCCTGCAGCGAGCTGCTGAGAGTTCGTTCGAAAAAACATCTCTGGCTGAGAGCTCTGAAAAAACCGAAGGTGCCGATGAAATTTCGTCCCCGGCAGATTCACACTACAAAGAAGACTTCTTGCAGTCTAATTTTGAAGATGAAGAAGGGCAAGATGTTGCCATTGGTGCTTTTGAAGCGGATTTCCGCTCAGAAAAAAGGGAAACAGGCTGGTCTGTGGCGGCGAGCTCGGTCGACACTGAAGGGCCGGATAGAGCTGTTTCATGGACGCCGGATCTCGTTCGTGACACAAATACGGTCGAAAGTCCAATGCCTCAAGAAGATACAGCACAAAGTGTAGTCGAAGAAAGTGAAATCAACAAGGAAATGAAAGAAGAAGGTCCGCGTACAGGCCGGTGGTCGGTGGCGGCCAGCTCAGCCCACACTGAGGGCACTGATGACGTTCTCTCCTCACCAGAACCAACAGACGATAGAGCGACGCAACTGGGCGAAGTTGACGCTTACCACAAGGTCAAAGGACGCCCGGCGAGACCTCCGCCGCCACGAAGAGCTCTGACAATCAGCGCTAGTCGATGGCAAGAGCTGTACGAGCCAGTAGAGAGGCGTGGATCATATGCAGCAGAATACCCAGCTGAAGAAATTAATGAGGAGGAGGCAGAAGCCGATGAAATCTTAGCTGACAAAGTTGACCAGTCACCACAATCAGCAGCAATCGAACATGCTGAAGTTGAAGAAGATATTCAACGAGCAGCTATTGCCACTGCTGAAGAAACGCACGACCATGACGACTACTGGACTAATTTTGAGCGAGATGCACAAGAAAGAACTGAGCACCATTATTTCCCGACCGATAGTCGGTTGCTACTACCAACAACTGGTCATGATTCTGAAGATCTAAATGCTATCACGCCAAGTATGGAACAGTTCGAACTCGAGCTTCCCTTTCATGCTCAGCAAACAACTGAAACAATATTTGAGGAACAACCAATTCCAACGATTGCTGATCCTTCAACTGAATCTCTTACTACTGTTGATGCCGATTTGTCATCGTATCAAAATACTATTTCGGAATATCGGCAACGACATTTGGAAATGATTTTGGCGCAAGAACAACCAATTCCAACGATTGCTGCTGTTTCAACAGAAGAAGAAAAGGAAGATAACGCAGAAACGCAAGCTGAATACACTGAAGAAAAGCAAGCAGAACTGCCTGAAGCTGCTGAAACATCTGTTCAAGTCGGATTGACAGAAGAAGAAAGACGACATATTGAATCTGTTCTTCAGCGCGCTACTCAGAGTTCATTTGACAAAGCGAAAATCGATCTGAACGAACAATTTACTGTTACCAGTACTACTGCAGTTGAAGAGCAAGCAAAATCGGCAGATATTCCAGCAATTTTTGTGGACTTGACTGAAGAAGAAAAGCAGAAAATTGAAATGGTAATGTCTCGCGCAGCTGGTCAAGGCGATTTCGATTATTCGCCCGACCAATTCGGGTTTCAGTTCGAAGAGCAGAAGTCGACGAATACCGCCAAAGACGACACTGACCACTTCGACGTCACGGACATGGACAGCTCCGATGTCTCGGAGAATTTGCTGATGCACCAAGCAGCAGCGGAAATTCTCGCCAGAGAAACGGAGATGGAAGAACTACTCGCGACGCCAGCCATATCTGAAGGGGAAGGTTTTGAAGAAGTGGTCGATTATGTTGACGTAGACGAACAGGAAGTGAATGCGTCGTTTGATGTCCAAAAAGAAATAGTGGCTCATGACGATGTTGGTATCGATCTGACTGGTCTAACCACTCCAGAACGGGAACACATAATGGCTGTTATGGCGAGAGCTGGCGTTGGAAGCATGGAGACGCCGATTGAGACAGCGATTTCAATTCCGCCTGCTGAGCAAATCAATCAGACGGAATCGACAAAAGTCGAGTCGCAACTCGACCGCATCAGTCTTCTAGAAGAAGAAGAATGTCACATGTCCCCGGATTTAACTGGGAAAGAGGTTGTCTTGGAAGAAAACGAGGTTATCTCCGTCTCAACAACGACTTCCGAGGGTGGAATGGTGGACGAATCTTTCGACGACGATGCCGATTTGCGAGAACAGCAAGCAATCTTGGAAGCTGAAGCCACACTTGCTCACGTCTGGGAGGAAACTTTTGAGCCGCTTCAGCCTATCAGTATCTACAGTCAGGCCGCTGAAGATGCCAGAAGTGCTGTCGCACTCACAGCGCAACCACTTCAAACTGTTGTAGAAGAAACAGCTGAAGAAACAATTGAAAGCTCAGCCGAAGAAGTAGAAAGCCCAATTGAGGAAACAACTGAGGAACCTGCTGAAAGTCCAGCTGAAGAAGCAGAAAGTTCAACTGAAGCTGCAGATGAAGAATCAAATCAGGAGCCAGCTGAAAAAGAATTTGCTGAAAGAAGGAGTCATCTTATTCCTGAGATAAGCGTTAGTGAAGAAGAAGAACTGGAACCGATTGAAATTGAGTCGGCGTTGCAATTTCTCGAGTTTCAAGCGAGAAGAACGAGTATTTGGAAGGAAACAATCGAAGAACTGGACGAGACCAGTTGTTCGTCGGATATTGAAACAAATTACCGACACACTGAGATATCGAACATGGCCGGCGATGAAGATGCAGAAATATTCAGCGCACATGCGAGTTTGGAAGGAATGCGTCATGAGGAAGAAGCTGAAGAATCTTCTGTCGAAACAACACCTCGCGAGGGAAACGAATCTGATATAAAAACACAAGAAACAGAAAAGTTCGGATTTGAAAACATCGCTTTTGATCAAACACCAGTCGATGATGTCGAAGAAGAAAAATATGAATCGCACTTATCAGATCAGGAAGATGAAGTGATGAAAGAAGCGCAGTTAAGAAGAAAAGAAATTGCAACTGCTCTATTCATGTTGAGGCGGCAGTCGACGGCGTTCAGCGAATATGCTGAAGCTGAAATAATGCGAAGAGAAACTGGAGATGATCAGTCGGCACTATCTGATTTATCAGACCAGGAGGAAGTCGAGACAGCAGTACCATCTGCAAAAGAAAATGTCGCAGCTGCTGTTTCCATTCTGCAACGACAGGCCACGTTGTTTAGCGAGTTTGCGGAAGCTGAGCAAGACTTTCTTTCGACACAAAAAAGTTATGAAGACTCTTCGGAAGAGGAAGAAGAAATGAAGGCAAGAGAAAAAGTGGCGGAAAGTGAAGCAAATGTTGCAGAAGCAACTGAAGATACCATCGATGCTCAAGTATCTGAGGAACCTACAATACAGACAATACGGGAGAAAGCGGAGGAGATTGGTGAATTTACTTCTGAAGGAACTTCAGGGCCTGATCAAGAAGAAGCATATTCCTCATCTTCTTCATTTGAAATTCCAGATTACCCCTATGAAGTGCATTTGCCTCATGCGCCCATGTCTCCAATGTTCGAAAACGAACCTCTACCTGGTGATGAATCGGAACAAGGACTTATTGCTGAAGAAGTTCATTATGAATCAAATGAGCCTGAAAGTGAAAAATTCCTCACAGAACTGGCAATTCCGGAAGCCGATAATTCATCCGAAGGGACGTCTGGACCTGATGTAGAAGAGGCACTTTCGTCAGCATCTTCATTTGAAATTCCTGAATATCCCTATGAAATTCACTTACCTCGGGCCCCACTGTCACCGACCATAGAAGATACAGTGTCAGTTGATCAAGTGAAAGATAATGAAATGGAAACAGCTGTCTTAGATGAACAGCTGGCAGAAAAGCCATTCATTGCTTCTGATATCAGCGACTTAAATGAAGAAGAAAAGCGACAAATTGAAATGGTTCTGGCGCGCGCTGCTGCAGAAAGTCTCTTTGAAGCACCTTCTGCTGTCAAGTCCGAAGCAATTGTTCCGGCAACTGAAGCAGCTGCTGAACTCGCACTAGCTGATAGATCTGAAGACGTAGAATTGAGATCTGCGTCGGAAGGAACGTCAGGACCAGATCAGGAAGACTTGAGTTCATCAAATTCTTCGTTTGAAGTCCCTGATTATCCATATGAAGTTCACCTTCCACATCCACCACTATCGTCAATTCAAGAAGATGCCCTGTCAACAACGATTCAAGAAGTGATCGATGAAGAATTAACAATTGAACCCAATGTGCTTGACGCAAGTGCTCAAATTGCTTTCGCTGATCTGACGGAAGAAGAAAGACTTCATATTGAAATGGTTATGGCTCGAGCTGATGAATATTCGGCTGAAGGGTACCATTCAGTTGCAGAACCTCAATTACTTGAACATGATCAAAGCAGAGTAGAGAAAATTTCCACGGTACTGGATTCTATTGATATGACAGCTGAAGCAAAGCCTCGAATTGAAATATTGATGGCAGATGAGCCAATGACTGGTCCGACCGCTGAAGACAAAATAGCTGAAGCAACTGGCGTTGATTCCAGTGACTTATTTTCCTACAAAGACACTATCGCGGAAAATCGCCGGCGCCATCTCGAAACGATTCTGGCACAGGCAGCGAACAGTTCTGATGAAAGTCACTCAGAATCAGTAGATGAAGAAGTGACTGAAGCTGAAGCAATTATTGAAGAAGAAATTCATGAAGCTACAAAAGCTGAGCACAGTGCAAGTTTTCATTCTGAAAGTACAGCTGGGCCAGATGAAGACGAAACTGATCTATCAAGTGCTACACCTGAATTGGGAGAGACCAGTGAACTGGAAGAAACAGCAAAAGAGACGGATGAAAGCGACCTTCAGAAAATAGACGTCGATGTGATGCAGAAAATAGACGAAGAAATCTTGATTGAATCGGAACCTGTCCAGCAGTCAGAAACGCAACTACCGGAGATGGACCTCAGCGCATTAACTGAAGCAGAACGGGAACAAATAATGGCCGTCATGACACGTGCCATTACTCTTCATCAGACACCACCGCTGACAACTGATATTACCTCTGCTGATCGCGAAAAAGCCGACCTATCAGATGAGATGAACTTTGTGCAGCCTGAAGAGGCAATTGTTGAAGACGCTGAAAGAGCTGAAGACCGAGATGCATACTCTGAATCGACGGGCAGCGACGTAGCCGTCCATTCATTCGACGACGAAACTGATCTCGACGAACAGAGAGCATTTCTCGAAGCCGAGGCCTCACTCGCTCACGTATGGGAAGAGTCCTTCGAGCCTCTCATGCCCATCTCTCTTTACAACCAAACCGCTGAAGAAATTCGCAGAGCTCAAGCAATGACCGTTCAAGTCCATGTCATGGAAAGTGTGATGGAAGAGGACGAATTTGAATCACTTGTTAAGAGTGGCAGTGTAGATCAGATGGTAACTGAAGATCAGGACGAGGAACCAATCGATATTCAAAATGCTCTGCAAATCATGGCGCACCAATCAAGAAGACGCAGTTTATGGGAAGAAACGGTGGCTGAAAATGAAGTTACAATTGCATCATCACCGGAATCAGAAGAAGCTGGTCCTGAAGAGATAGATGTTGAAGATAAATCACCAATTTCTCCGAAAACATTACTTCAGACAGACTTTGGTCACAGAACAACTGCCAGACCGTACTCAGGTTGTTCAGCAAATGATTCGTGGTTGAGAACACTGGAAGAACTGGAGGCTTTAATGGAATCGAGCAACCAGAAACCCGAAAAGAATGATGAATATGAGCAAAAGAATATCGAACCAATTATATCAGTTTCCCAAGAAGAAGCAAAATCTGATGAAGCGTCAGTGGATGATGAACGTGAAGATGTGATCGAAATGGAGAGTGCTCTGAAATTTTTGGAGCACCAGGGACGAAGGAGCAGTCTATGGAAAGAAACTGTGTCTGAGTTCGATGCCGCTAACCAAGATTTGCAACCAGAAGAAAGCAATCTAAGTCGTAAAGAAGAATCAGCTACTGATGAAGCTCAAACTTTCGCAGAAGAAGTTGACGAAAAACCGACTGAAATTGCAACAGCTCTTCGGTTTCTTGAGAGACAAGCAACAGTCATCAGTCAATGGGAAGAAGTGGTGGATGACCATGCATTCAATGCTTCATTTGACATGGAAAAAGACGAATCTGAATCTGAAGAAGATATTTCTGCAATGGATGAACATGATGACGAAGCTGAAGAAAAAATCCTCGACAAAGAAAACGCAGAACTGCGCGATGAAGCAGCTGGCGTCAACGCAATCACTTCTTCTTCACCAGTTCATTACAGTCCTGAGACAGATTTTGAATACAAAGCGACTGTTCAGTCATTGCGCAACATGGTACCAGATCTCGAAGGTCTCACAGATCAGGAACGACAGAAAATAGAAACTGTTCTTTCAAGAGAAGCACAAGGAGTATTTACCGAACCGAACGATTCCAATCAAACCATGCAAAAAAAAGAAGAGCACCATGTGTCTATTGAAGCACTGACAGCTGAAGAGATGCGCCACATTGAAATGGTAATGCTTCGGGCAGCTCAAAGTTCATTCGACGAACCTATCCGACCTGTAGTCCAACTTAAGCGAGAAATCGAAAGCATTCAACCAGAACGGAAGGATTCAGAAGCCCTGACTGATGAAGAACAGCGACAAATTCAAATGGTTTTGGCCAGAGCAGCTCACAGCTCGTTTGAAGAAGAAAATCTGAAGTATCAGCAGAAACTCGCAGAGAAAAGTGTGCAGATTTCAGAAGAAGACGAGAGAGAACAAAAAGCAACAAGCAAAGAGTTACCAGCGATGAATCTCGACGGACTTACTGAGGCTGAAAGAAAACAAATCGAATTAGTAATGGCGCGAGCTGCTGAAGGACCGTTCCAAATACTCGATTATCCGCCAATAAAAATTCAAGAGACACCAGCAATTAATGTAGCGGAACAAAAACCCGCTGAGAGAACAGTTATGGAACTTGCTCAAGTTGAGTTAACAGCCGAAGAACTGAAGCAAATTGAAATGGTCATGGCTCGTGCGGCTGAAGAACCAGTGTGGTCCATGCAACCGACAAGATTGTCAACAACCATCTTTGATCATGATCAAAAAATCGAAGCACTCGTTGACCAGGCCTCTCTCATCGAAACTGGACCATTTGCTTTTGAAAATCAAAGTGAACAGCTGATACCGGAAACCGACCTGAGCGGTCTGTCAGAAGAAGAAAGAAAACAGATAGAAGCAGTCATGCTGAGAGCAGCACATAGTTCATTTGAAAAAGTTACTGAAACACTGCCTAAAGAACTGGAAGTCATTGATCAAACTGCAGATCAGTGGGGAGCGCAAGTCAAAGAAACCATTTCCAGCCCTCCATTTGAACAAGAAATATTCGCCAGAAGCAGTTCTGAAGCAACATCTGGACCTGAAGAGGAAGCAGGCAGTGCTCTTGAATCCTTTGATTATCCAGAACTTACTGACAGGAAAGCGCTAAAAATCGCTGAAGAACAGGAGGCCCCAACATACGCAGACGAAGCTGAACAAGACTGGAAAGCTGCTGAAGATGATTTCAACAAAGTAGCTGCAGAGATGCAAGAAAAAGATGTACAAGAAAAAGCTATCAGCGAGGCAGCACCTATTGGTTTTGAAGATCTAACAGTAGAAGAAAAACGCCAAATTGAAATGGGTATGAAGCGAGCAGCACACAGTTCATTTGAACGAACTGCTGAAGTACCATCTGAAGAAATTACATCGCTTCAGTCGAAATTAGATGAAACTTCAAATCAGTGGGAGACGCAAGTCAAAGAAACCATTTCTAGCTCTCCGTTCGAACAAGAAATATTCGCCAGAAACAGTTCTGAAGAAACATCTGGACCGGAAGAGGAAGCAGGCAGTGCTCTTGAATCTTTTGATTATCCGGAACTTGCTGACGGGAAAGTACTGGAAATTGCTGAAGAACAGGAGGCCTCAACATACGCAGACGAAGCTGAACAAGACTGGAAAGCAGCTGAGGATGACTTCGAAAAAGTAGCTGCACAGATGCAAGAAAAAGATGTACAAGAAAAAGCTATCAGCGAGGCAGCACCTATTGGTTTTGAAGATCTAACAGAAGAAGAAAAACGCCAAATTGAAATGGTCATGATGCGAGCAGCACACAGTTCATTTGAACGAACTACTGAAGCGCCATTTGAAGAAGTTGCATCAGTTCTATCAAAATCGGATGAAACTTCAAATCAGTTGGAGGCGTTAGCCGAAGAAATCATTCCTCGTGCTGTAGCTGAGAAAGAAATAATCGCCAGAAGCAGTTCTGAAGAAACATCTGGACCTGAAGAAGGAAGCCCTCTAGAATCGTTCGATTATCCAGAGCTTATTGAAGGGAGAACTATGGAAATGGCTGAAGAGCAGATGTCCCCAACATTCGCAAACCAAGACGAGAGAGAACAAAAAGCAACAAACATAGAGTTACCAGCGATGGATCTCGACGGACTTACTGAAGCTGAAAGAAAACAAATTGAACTGGTAATGGCGCGAGCTGCTGAAGGACCGTTCCAAATACTCGATTATCCGCCCATAAAAATTCAAGAGACACCAGCAATTAATGTAGCGGAACAAAAACCCGCTGAGAGAACAGTTATGGAACTTGCTCAAGTTGAGTTAACAGCCGAAGAACTGAAGCAAATTGAAATGGTCATGGCTCGTGCGGCTGAAGAACCAGTGTGGTCCATGCAACCGACAAGATTGTCAACAACCATCTTTGATCATGATCAAAAAATCGAAGCACTCGTTGACCAGGCCTCTCTCATCGAAACTGGACCATTTGCTTTTGAAAATCAAAGTGAACAGCTGATACCGGAAACCGACCTGAGCGGTCTGTCAGAAGAAGAAAGAAAACAGATAGAAGCAGTCATGCTGAGAGCAGCACATAGTTCATTTGAAAAAGTTACTGAAACACTGCCTAAAGAACTGGAAGTCATTGATCAAACTGCAGATCAGTGGGGAGCGCAAGTCAAAGAAACCATTTCCAGCCCTCCATTTGAACAAGAAATATTCGCCAGAAGCAGTTCTGAAGCAACATCTGGACCTGAAGAGGAAGCAGGCAGTGCTCTTGAATCCTTTGATTATCCAGAACTTACTGACAGGAAAGCGCTAAAAATCGCTGAAGAACAGGAGGCCCCAACATACGCAGACGAAGCTGAACAAGACTGGAAAGCTGCTGAAGATGATTTCAACAAAGTAGCTGCAGAGATGCAAGAAAAAGATGTACAAGAAAAAGCTATCAGCGAGGCAGCACCTATTGGTTTTGATGGTTTGACAGAAGAAGAAAAACGTCAAATTGAATTAGTTATGATGCGAGCGGCGCAGAGCTCTTTTGAATCACCTGCTGCAGTTCTCGCAGCACAAGAAGTCCAAGACGTTGATAAAATGCGATCCGACGCCGAAAAAAGTTCTGAAGACATGGATACAAGTGCGAATTATCAAGAGTATGAAAGAACAGATCAGAAAACGCCTCTGTTTGCCGAACTAAAGCCAACCGATAAAATAGAAATCAAACTGCCCCAGTACGACGACACCTTCACCAGCACCGAAGAGTCAGAAGCCACAGACGGACCAGAATCGCCAACAATTTCAGTTCAAGAGTGGGATAATCAAGAATCGAACAATGAACGGCAGGGAATGACTCATAGTTTCGATGAAAGACAAACTGCCGTGAGGGACTTACTGCAACCGCAGTCGGCTCCGCTTGATCTGAGCAGTAGCGTTGAATATGAAGAAGAAGAAACAGAAGTGGCTAAACAACGAGAGACAGAAGAGAGTATCCCGTTCGCGGCATGGCCGACTGCGACAACAAGTCTGGGATTGGCCAGTGAACGGCCGCTGCTGTCCTCTGCCGAATCCTCAATCACCTCCGACTACGACGGCGAACGGCGCGCGCAATCGGACGCAGTCACGCAAGGCTCATTTACACCCGCAGACTTCGCAGCCTTCCCCGGCGCCTCTGACGTGTCCACTTTGCGAGAAGAAACATTTGCTCAGCGCACCACAGCTCATCAGATCGGCTACGCGTCGTCCGGACTGTTTCAAAGTGGCACGCAAGTACAAAATGTCTCCAACGCTGCAGAATCCTATCCGACTAATTACGATGATTGGCCTGGAACGTCGCACAAAGCAGAATCGGCCGTCTCTTATTTTACGCCGCAGCGAACGGAGAGAGAATGGCCAGAAATGGAAAGTGCACAGCGTGGCTATAGCTCGTCAGGGCTATTCAGTGGCGGCGCTCAAATGCAAAAGATCCCATCAACCAGCGATTTATTCGCAAAACATGACGATGGAGAAGACGAAAGAGCGGCTGATGATGAATTAGAGCCTGAAGATGGAGATGATTATTTGCAAGACATTGAATCTGCGGAAGAAGCCGCTGAACGAATTGATTACGATGAATTTATGGCTCGGAAACAAAGTGTGACTGGACGGTCGATCGCTGCGTATTTTAACATGGCCTATGAGCAGTCGATCGACCAGCAAGAATCACCAAAAATCTCGCTTGTTTCATCAGCAGATGTGCCGCCGTTTTACGAAGAAGGCACAAATGATTTTGATGGAGAACGAGAAAAAGAAATAAAAGCGAATGAAAGCGCCGATTTATTAGCGGAAAGCGAAGTTAATTACATTGTGTCGTCATCACCAACAGAATCGACGGGGTTCTACGACGAGTTACAGACTATCGTCGCCTATTCAGAAAAGTTGCTGGTGGAAGTTGAGCAAGACCTGTTCGCTAATGAGCCCGAGCCAGCTGTCGAAGATTTTGCGGCACAAATCGAATACGAGAAGACACGAACGCTCCCAATCGAATCATATTCGGATGCTGCAACTGAAATGGATATTCAAACTGCAAACGCAAATGAACCAGAAATAACAATGAAATCGGATAATCAGTGGGCAATCGATGATGAACTGGCGGCGAAAAATTTCATCACGGATCGTCCAGAAGTCTTCAGCTTCGATTCTTGGGAAGATTTGAATGATGAAGCGACCGACTCGTCTGAAATATTTCAATCATCCACCGTCTCCGAGCAATGCAATCAACCGACGTTAATTATTAACGAGGAGTTGTGGCATCATGAGGTACAAATGGCAGAAACAAACGAACCATTAGCCATGGAGCAAGTTACGCCGGGCTCGTCCGTGTCAGAGGCAGAACGGGTGATAGCAGAGCCTCAGGAGACCGACGTCCGGACGGCGATTACTTCTGACCTGGACGGACTTTCGGCCGAAGAGCGTCGCCAGATCGAAGCGGTACTGGCGCGCGCTGCTGCGGACTTGGTGCAACAAACGGAGTCGCCAGCTATCGATCGACTATTGTCGACGACGGGTGCGAAAGAAAACGACGGCGAAGAGGCGGCTCGCAGGGCGTCGGTCGACGACACGGATGGGTTGCGCGCCGCGTTGACGCCTGAACCATCGATGGAGTCGCTGTGTCGGGCGTCGCGCGCCTCCACCAGCGACGGCAGCGTGTCCATCGCGACGGTGATCCACCGCGCCGTGGCGTCCTCCTCCGGCGCGGGCGACTTGTCACTAGAAGACGACGACGTCACGACCACGAGGTCAGAGTCGACAGCTGCGTCGTCGCCGGTGGGAAATCAGGATGAAAAGTTGCTGCCCGCTCAGCAACCAGCGCCCGATATCGATCTGTCCGGTCTGACCACGGAAGAACGTCAACAAATCATGCTGGTCATGGCGCGAGCAGCCGCCGCGGACGGGCAACTTCCGCCCGATACTTACTTCATACCGGATGCGTCCGATGCCAATGATGATGTCATCCCATCGGCGGCAGTCACCAGCACGCTGTCGTATCCGGGTGCGACTCTGGCGGAATCGGTCGAGAATGCGTCCTTCTCATCGTCGACGACCGAAGGGCCGGACGATTCGGATCGACAGGCGGAAACGACTGAAAGCGGCGGCGTCGCTGGAGACACTGGCGCATTTATTTCTCCTTCTCCTGCGTTTGACAGAACGGCTGCTGGCGTAACGCCAATCAGCGGCGATCAACTGACGGAAGAAGAACAGAGGCAGATCGACGCCGTGGTCGCGCGAGCGGAGGCCGAATTCAATGCGACGCCCATGAGTCGATTTATGCGCAATGAATTAGACGGCGACCGACAGCAGCTTGACGACGACCGGCGGAGCAACACTCGCGCCGCTGTGTCGAGTCAGATACGGGCGACAACAACATCGGCGGCCGTGCACAGGACCACTATCGAGCAACAACGGGACGAGCAGGAGGTGGAAGAGATGTCGTCCGAGACGACGGAAGGCGCAGATGAGTCAGGGGATCAAGCGGACAGCGCCGACGACGACGTCGAAGCAACACAAGCGACGGCGCCCGCTGAATATTTACGGGAGACCTCAGAGACAGACGAGGTGCACGTCCAGTTGCCGTCGTCGGTAGTCGCTGACGCCTCTGCCGCCGTTGCGTCCTCGCCGTCCGTTAGTCGAACGACGACTATGGGCAATGCGCAGCCACAGTCTTCCATCCCTGCCATTTCGGCTTCCGCTTCTCATGCTAAACCCTCAGTATCGCCGTCGGTATTGGCCCCTACTGTACAACGTCTGCAACTGCCTGTTTACAGTAGTAGCGAGTCGGAAGGTCCCGACTCGATGGCGCCAGAGATGACACTGTCTCAGGTATGTTTTTAAAACTAATTTAACTTTTTAACCTCCACTTGTATTCATTAGTTCAAATTTCTTGGCATACATTTAGTCTAGCGAGGTGGAAAATGTCGTGACTACTTTTTTCTTGTGTGGAGTAACTGAACAGTGGAGTTCTCTAGTCTGTCTCAAAGAAAGATTTTTAATTAACGTCTTTTAATGAGGTAGCGCTGTAGCATAAAAATTGTTTATACTCGAACGGCAATTTGAAAGAAGAAGGCAAGGGGGTTATTTTCCGGGTGATTGGCTAGCTCTGCACTGATATATACTGATTGCTGAGTGCGGTGGTAAACAATAATGCATTATTTACAATAATTCAATTGCAGGTGGCTGATGAATCGGTGGCTTTTCGTGCTGAATTTCTCTCCAGCGGGTTTTCCCAAGGTGCCCTACCGCTGTCCGATTATTCGGACGACCAATCTTCAACCACTGATGAGAAGGAGATAATCGGTGAAGTGAACGTTGACAACGCAGGAAATATTGATGCTGTCTTCAACCGGCTAAAAGCGGCCGCTGTTCATGATTTTGGGGAAGATCACGAAGAAGATATTGATGCAGCTTTTGGCAAACAAAAAGTGACAAAGGAGGAGAGTATGGATGAAGAAATAGATATTGATGCAGCTTTCGGAAAGCTAAAAGCAGCAACAAAAGATGTACGTCAGAAGGAAGACAGTGGAGGTAAATGGCAAGATGATTACGATGATGAGGAAGACGCGGAAGCCGCATTCGCCAGTCACAGAGTGACCACCAAGGCATACGTCCACGAATACGCTGAGATTGGCGCTCAATCTCAGGAAGGCGATAGCGGAGTTCAAGGAGAAACTATCGATTTTTACGAGGACATTACCAATCTTCCGCCCGAGCAAAACGAAGAAGCGACCACGGCCGTCGATCATATGAAGGATATTCTGCAATCACTGGAAGAACAGGATGATGAACAGCACACGATTGTCACCGAGTTTAGAAGAGGTCGATTCGATCCCGGAGCGACGATCAGCGAGACGCCTCCGGACATGAGTCCGCTGAGGGAGTTGACGCCGTCGATCACGGAGCCGACCACCGTGACTTACACGGATAACTTAACCAAAATCATCCCGCGACAGTATCTGTCCAGTACCAGCATCTCCGTTGCCATCAGCGACGAGTCCGACGAGCCCGAGTTCGAGATCGTCGACCACACCACCCACAAGCGGCGGCCCTTCAATTTCTCGCAAACCATCGAGCGCACGCCATCCGATGAAGAAACGCCCGCAGTGCCTGATGATCAGCCGTCCACCAGCTCGCATCAGAGCCTTTTTGGGCAGTCGAGACGGCCGATGAAGCTCGGACAGACTGGACGTACATCGAGCGTACAGGTATACTAGTATTTTCTATGAGAGTTAAACCGATTTTAAAGACTCACCGTACACTGAAAACGTTTGCGAACAAAATCGTTATGGGACAATTACTGGGAATAGATTTTAATCATATAAATTAATGATACTGAATCAGTAAAATGTTACTTGTCTCATGAACATCATTCTTTCTGCTTGAACGACCTCAATCTGGGGTTAACTCTCGTAGAAATTATGAGTATAGGCAACCGTCCGTTATAGGAATTGCTGCTGCCCGCGCCTGGGAACATGCCAGGGACGGCGCTAGGGGGTGAACGGGGGGAAAAATACCCACATATTTTTTGAAATAAACGTGTTCGCCACGCAGTGGCGAAACTTTTTTGACAAATTTTAACCCTCGTCTTTCAGTTTCTAGCGTCGCGTCCGGAACATGCTACTTTTTAGTTGCTTAGAATTGCGCAAATTTTGGCAACTTCTAGGCGCTTTCAACCCTTCCTCCCCCGCCCCACACCCACCCACTCACTTTTTTTTCTACAAAAAGAACTGCAATCACTAAAGACAATTATTTTTATGTAGCGGCGCTTTGAGTTTCTGCTCTAGAGCGCCTCAAAGCTTCGTGAATTTTTTTCCGATAAAAGATTGCGCGACCCATCCGTGACTTAGCCGCCAGTTTTCCGATCTCGTGAAGTAGCACGGAAAAATATTGTCTCATAAGACTGAGGACAAATATCAACCTTAATGTACTCTTGCTGTTTCACGGCAGTAATCTATCACTTGCGCTTGAATAAAAAAAACGTTCAAGAGCACGACCGGTAGAAACTAATGCATAGTTGAATTGCTCGCTCTCGATGTCACATCCATCAACATTTCAGTTTATCAATCCTAAACTACTTTGTTTGTCTACTGCGTCAATTTTGAAGTGTGTTTGTTAAAAAAAAATGAGTGGGATTGTTCTGCTTTCAGATGAAAGTAAGAATGATAAGAATTTTTGTGGTTACATCTTTGCAGTCAGAGGAACATTTTTATTTACTTTAATTACTATCGGCGACAGATAAATCCGACCGGGCCGAAAGCATACTGTATCACTCTGTCTTAAAACGGCTAGCGCAAAATTACAGTTTTTGGCGGGAAGAAAAAAATTGCGTTGTGAACAAAATTCTGGCAAGGCGCCAACTCTTATTTTGCGCCCGTTTGTCACGAGCCGATTACGAAAATATGAAATGGTTTGCGTGAAGGGGTGGGTCTGGACGCCGTATTTTTTATTGTAACTTAGCATCTTCTGAAGTGAAACAAGGCATTCTTTCAGGTGGTTTACACGGATCTGAAACTGCAGTCGCAGTTCAAACAACCAATCCGTGCCGTGTCCATGGACGTGCCATTGGTGCGCATCGAAGAGGAGAATGGCGAAGAAGTGACTTCGCCGCCAGTGGCCGACACTGTTCGACAGTCACTTTTCCCTCCTGTGTGGCAAGTACCCAGTCCATCGCCACCCAGCCGACCAACGCGTCGCATGAATATATTCGAACAATGCGAGAAGGCGAGCACTATGGGCGACGGTCGTTCGCTCGCCGACGCCGACTTTCTCATTCACCTCAATTTCTTCGCGCAACGGGTTTGTTTCGTCAGAATTTTTCCAACGGTTAACTGAAAATCGATCCAAATCCCCTCAATTGAATGTCGCACGCTGTCAAAATTCAGAATTTATTGAATTAAGTATCATTACTTCGTATGATTTAAATCCATTTCTAGTAAACGTCCCACAACTATTGCAATTCATAAATTCTGGGTTGCGGTGCTTTCTACAGTACTTTCTTTACTGTCCAAGAAATTACGAGTACAACATTTAAGAGTTTGAAACAGTGAAAACTTGTCAATGAGATATACTCTTTGTTATAAGCGTGTACGACAGTTTTATGTTGTTTCAGGTTTCCGAAAACGTGGCTGAGCAAGCTGCGGTGGATTTGTTGAAACTGCTTCGTTCAGTGTCGACGTCTGCTTCTCGACGGCAGCCGACCATCGATATCGACTTTTATGACTCCGATGACGTAGAAATTGACGTGGGAACGCCGGTGGATTTGGGTCGATCGATTGATGCGGGCGATGAGGCGCACGAGAAAGCGGTGGAACGCCGAGGGATGCTTACTGTCCAATCCAGTCTGTCCAGGCCCAGCTCGCCGTTGCCGCCGCGAGAGTCGCCCAAGAAGCATAAGACGAGCGAATGGGACAGTGGGTCGGATGTCGAGTTAGAGTTAATGGGAAGGTCGATCGAATCCGCCCGATCCATCGATTTCGACCAAATACGCGAAGTGCACGAGAAAACAGCCGAGCCACGCGGTCTACTCGTCGTCCAGTCGAGTTTGTCAAGACCTACCTCTCCTTTGCCGCCCAAAGAATCGCCACTAAGCCAAGCCGCCGAGCAAGAAAGCGAAGACGATGTTGAAATCGATTTCAGCAAATCTAGCGATCTAGGAAGCCGATCTGAACAAGGAACTGGCGAGAGAAGAGGTATGCTGACAACTCAAATGAGTCTGGCAAGACCGATTTCGCCAATGCCGCCGAGAGATTTCGAAGGGCGAATATTAACGGAAGGGACGAGTAAAGACGAATCTGGCGCGACGGAAAGCGCGGACATTGTTGACGAAGAAGATATTTCTCAGAAAAGCGACAAAATCGAAGAAATACCAAAGGATGATAAAGTATCGCCATGGAAGGAATCGCGAATTATTCTTGAACCTCAACCTGAGCGAACAAAAACAGAAGAAATGCCTGCGGCTGCTAAGACGGCAACATCTGCAGAAACGCCCGACACGGGAGTGAAAGAATGGAAGATACCGCCGCCACTCAACCGACCACCATCAATGATGCTTTCAAATGCTGCGCTTGCTGGACTGTCGGAAGAAGAGCGCCGACATGTACAAGAAGTGCTCGCAAGGGCCGCCGTACCGGCTGCTCGGCATTCATCGATCGCCCTCGTGTCTTCCACACCCGCCACTCCCATCAAAAAACAGCCGGATCAGCGCCGATCAATTGTCGATGTGTCGATCGGATCGATCGGCGAACGTGTGAAGGAAAGCGAGATGTACGGTCTGACCGACGACGAGCGCGACCATGTCCAGGAGGTGCTGGCGCGAGCGCAGAGGTCCGCCGCTGGTATCAGCTCTTCATTGTTCAGCAGGGCTGGCTCCATAGTCGAGTCCATCCCTGAAGAGCCCGTTGAAAATTTAGACAGAAAACAGCGCGTCATTTCACTAGCCAATGAAGAGTCCAGACAGAAAACGTCCGTTGACGATACAGACAATCTTCAGAGACTCGCCGACGAAGAAAAAACAAGAACGTTCTTTGAGCGGCAATCGATTGAAACCGAAGCAGCGCCGAGACATTTGCGTGCCGACCACTCCAATGTGGTCACGATCGTTGAACCGATGTCAGAGGAAGGCGACCTGGAGGGCGCATTTGACACCGACTTCGCCGGGGTTCTGACTCCTTCCGAGATGCCGATCATCGCTTTGCCCATGGACTCCGCGCTCTCAGGCTTTACCTCAGATATGCACGACGAAGATTTGTTGACTGAACGACAATGGTCACCCATGCCGGGTATTCAGGAAGAGCTTGCAGAAGAAGCTACGGGCAAAAAGCTTGATTTGTCCAGAGATCAGGTGGCCGGACCGTCGACAGAGCAAAAAGTGAACTTTGGTGATGACACTGCCTCGTCGCCTATGGATTTAATTAGCACAACTGGCATGCGACCACCTCCTCGAGTCGATTTCTGGGAAGCCGACGGTTCGTATTTTTATTTTTTTTTCAGAGCAAACGCGCGCGCACATTAATTCACTTGATAAAATAGTGATTTCATTAAACATTTTTCAAGAATAGTAGAGATGTGCATTTTTCCTCGTTCTTGAGGGAGACTGAAAGGAAACTATTTGATCACGCAAGTGCGAGTCATTTTTAATCCATCAAGTTTCATTTAGACTTTCCGGATACAACGTCGGACGCAGGCTTTGAGGACAGAGAGGAGAAGGAGACTAATGCAACGGAAGACAAACTCGAACGTCCTCGTCCAAACCCCTTCGAGCGCGCCTACACCACCGAATCCAGCGAGTTGTCCTTCAACTTGGCTGGTATTCCTGACACTTTCGGATTTGTCCCCCCCGTCGAAGTCGACACATTCGTTCGACCCACCACTCCTTCTCAAGCTTCTATTGCTGCCGAAAGCGATGCCGAGTCCGCCGCAACGGAAGGCGCTGATGAAGACGGTGGAACCGACGGACCTGATTCCGATGTTAATTATTCGCTATCCGAAGGCCCCGACAGTCGCCAAGCTTCCATTGAAGCTGAAGAAGGTACCTAATTTTATTATTGCGCTGCGGTTGACGTGGAAAAAGCGCTGCGATCGACTTTTTAATTCGCGGTTGTACAAAAATCAGTGATGTTCACGGGACAGGCCGGGCCGGCCCGGGATTTTCGTCGAAAAAAAAGCCCGGCCCGGTCAATTTTTTCAGGCCCGGGCTCAATACTTTCCCTCCGGGCCGGCCCGAGCCCGGCCTGGCCTGGCCAAAAGAGAAGAAAAAGCTCTCCCGCATTGCAATTACACATATTGGCACAATGCCACATTACGAAAAGTAGATATAGACCGTCAATTTGATTGATTGGGAAGTCAAAAATTGCTCAAAATTGACTTTTTGCATACTCTGCCCAGTCAAATAAGTTATTCCACATTCTGAAGTGTGACATTTGGTAATTTCTCTGAAAATCGGCCCGGCCCGGGCCCGGTATTTTCCTTCCAGGCCGGCCCTGAACATCACTGACAAAAACAGAATGGGCGCTCGCTCAGCGGATTGCGCGCTGCTGCGTGTATTGTATTGATGCGTGTATTCGCGCTCAGAAGTTATTGGCTTTGCCACTGCGCTTTTTCACAACAGAATGCGCAATTTAAATGCAATATTATTTGTTTTTCGGCAACGCTTAGTACAGAGGTGGGGAAGGT
>JAQGCX010000046.1:0-36714 GCA_034700205.1 Plectus parietinus
TTTGACATTTTCTCAATCATGGGCAGACACAGTTGTGAAAAGTAATTTTTTCATAATAAAGGAAATGATGCAATCAGGCCAAAAGAGGTAAACCGTTGTAAAAATGTACGCTCTACACGATGGTATGAACAAAATGTTTCACGCACGCGGTTCTGGTACAGTTGCACGAACTTTCCGGACAATCTGATAAATGCACTTACGAGTGCCGCAGTTAACATCCGTCCATCCAGCAAGACAAGTGCAAGTGTACATGTTGACTGAATTGTTGCAAGTTGCGCTATTTAGACACGGATTTGAAGTACACTCATTAATATCTGAAATGGGTAATATTTTGCAATAATAATGACTAAAGTTCTATTTTTGCTGCGATATCGAAAAATAAGGTATGAACTGACCAAAGCAAAAGCTTCCGCTGGCTGAATAACCGGGTGAACAAAGACACTTGACTGTTCCTGGAGCCGTTGTGATGCAGGTTCCACCTCCAGTAGCGCACATCCACGACACACAAGCGTCAACAACTACAAAAAATTAAGCAATTTAGCAAATAAGAAATGTTTCATCTGTCGAACGTTGTTCGCAATTAATTCCAGTGTATCCATTAGCGCATGTGCAAGTGTAACTGCCGAGTGATCCTGAACATGTCGCTCCATTTTGACAAGGCTGGCTGTTACAAGCTGAAACACATTTTATTAGCGTCCTTGATTTGATAGTTAGTATCTGGAAAAGTAGCTGGACGTACTTGTGGAATTATATAGACAGATTGCGGGAGCTGTGGTGGTAGTACAGTCAACTTTTGCCCAAGTCGTAGTAGTTGCCGGATCTGGCTCAAAAAGAGTGCAGTAAGCGTTTGCTGGTGTCGATGTATTTGCCCAATTCTGATAGGATAGCGCGTCACCATTAGTCCAAGAGAACGTTCCTGGATTGCCCATTGTCGTATCTTGCAAACCGATAAAAGCGCTTGGAATTCCTCGTGAGAGTACATAGCCTAAAAGATGATACAATGCGCTGTATGAAACAAGCAGAGGGAGGGATGCTGATCTAATGTGAACATTTAGTACGTAGATTCCTGAATCCATTTCAAAAAATTTGCGCTCAACGCGCAAGTGTTAAACGCGAACTACTTGAAATGGATTCAGGAATCTACACAGTAAATTTTCTCAATACTTCTTAGTGCCGTGTCTGTTTGTGCGTCTTCTACAGTAGCCAGCTGGCCGTCGATTCCGGAACACAACTGCTGCGCGTCGTTCCAAACGGCAGACCCTTGGGCTATACTATAGCATTCTCCTGTCGCGAGCTGCACCCAGTTGGCCAGACAAGTGCCCTGATCTGAACGAATCACAAAGAAAATGAGTTATGATTCGAATCAGGCAGACCGAGCTCGCATTGAAGACCGAAGAAACCGCTGCTACATGTGCATGTAAACGTGTTGACGCCGTTGATGCATTGGCCGGCATTCAAGCATGGATTGCTTGCACAATTGTCGATCTCTGAAATCAGATATCGAATTACCTGTTGCGAGCATCCGATGGAAGGCCGGATTTCCGGTCCCCCCCTTTGAAATCCGGCCTAAGGCCGAAAAAAATACGGTATTTTAGGCCAAAATACGGTATTTTGGGCCAAAATACCGTAATTTTGCCTAATTTGCATATGCTATTTTTCAGGATTTCCGACCTCCCCTCGGATTTTAGGATTTGGGTCTCCGAACCCCCCTCAGATTTTGGGTTTTGGATTTCCGACCCCCCCCCGACCTCGGACCCCAAGTACAGCTATGGTCGGCAGCATAGCAATACAATATTAAAGTTCATTCATCATGGAAACAATTTTTTCTGTTTTTTAAGTTTATTTTTGCTCCCTCCAACCTTAGTCGGCCCTGTTCTATATGATCCATAATCGCTCGCTGTCAATTTCCCGACGAACCAATTCACAGTAATCGGAAGTGCTTGCTCTGTCATGCAACATTTTTTAAATCGACTAATGTTTTTCTCTATACTTTTTACGACTAATCTCCCTTCCGTTCCGGTCTTTCAATGGCAAACTTCCTGTTGAATTCATTGCTGACTGGCCTGCCCTTGGTTTTTGAACCTTACCTGTTTCACAATTGATTCCAGTATATCCGAGGACACATGAGCAGATGTAACTTGTGCCTGATATTGTGCAGATTGCTCCATTCTGGCATGGTACTGACTGACAATAGGCTGAAACGAGTATTTGAAGAAGTTGTACTAACAATTTTTTATTCGTACTCATTTCGCAATTGATTCCTGTATACCCTGGACTACAGGTACATGCGTAACCAGCACTGGAGGCCGTACAACTTGCCCCATTCTGGCATGGTACTGACTGACAATAGCCTGAATTGAGTTTATCTTGCACCATGTTGTCTTTGGTTGGGTGAACCAACCTGTTTCACAATTGATACCAGTGTACCCTGGAATACAAGAACATGTGTAACCTGAGCCTGATTCTGTGCAGGTTGCCCCATTCTGGCACGGTACTGACTGACAATAGCCTGAAATGAGTTTACCTGCATAAATTAGTCTTTCAGTCATAGTTGAACCCTACCTGTTTCACAATTGATTCCAGTATATCCTGGAACACAAGAACACACATAGCCTGCGCTCGAAGCTGTACAAGTAGCCCCATTTTGGCATGGAGCTGATTGACAGTAACCTGAAATAAATCCAAAAAGTGTAACTCCCTTTTTATCAGTCTTTGTTGCCATTACCTGTTTCACAATTGATTCCAGTGTATCCGGGAACACAAGAGCAGATGTAGTTGGTGTCTGATGTTGTACATGTTGCGCCGTTCAAACATGGCGCCGATTGACAAAAATCTAAACGTGCATTAGTGAGAATATTCTTCGGTTCTGGCTATACCGTACCCGTTTCACAGTTGACTCCAGTATATCCGGACGCACATGAGCACACGTAATTCGCCCCTGCTGTTGTGCACGTAGCTCCATTATCGCATGGTAACGACAGACAATTGTCTGAAATGGATGAGATCGTTTGTCTTTGTGAAATGAAACAGTAGTGCTGTCCTGTCTTTTGTCTCATTGTCGTCTTTGTAATTCCTTTGAACGTCACAGAGCAGGGTTATTTATGTTTACAAGAAGCAATTTCTGATTTGTCTTGCTGATCAAAAGTCAGATTGAACACTTTCGCTCGGATTAATTTCGTAATATAATCCTGTTTTATGGACAACTTAGCTAAATGCCACATTCTCGATGCCTCGTTGCTTTTGTTAAGTCGTTGATGAAAAATCGTATGCTATTATATTACACGGACTATTTTTAATTAGTCTGTCTCATTGTCGTCTTTTTTATTCTTTTGAACGTCACAGAGCAGAATTATTTATGTTTACAAGAAGCAATCTCTGATTAGTCTTGCTGATGAAAAATCAGATTGAACACTTGTGCTCGGATTAATTTCGTAATATAATCCTGTTTTATGGACAACTTAGCTAAGTGCCACATTCTCGATGCCTCGTTGCTTTTATTAAGCCGTTGATGAAAAATTTTATGCGATGATAATGCACAGACTATTTTTGATTAATTTTATGTAGATCAGATAAACCTGAGCTCAAAGAATGAAAGAATACCGTACCAGGTGGGCAGGGAATTTGACAAGCGATGGATGCATCGACGAAGTCACTGCAGCCGACGGCATACCAGGAGGAGGATGTCAAGTCGACGTAGACGCAAGTCGGGACAGAGACGTTGGCCGATGGTTCACCAGATGCCCAATCCGTGTATGTCATCGCAGTACCATCGGTGAACACAAAACTGCTCGTGCTATCCACTTGTGTCAATCCAATGAACAACATTGCGTTCGTAGCAACACCAGAGGCCGCACCTTTGCACAGCAATATTACGATTTTCATTACTTGTGCCACACCAATGAGACATACTGATCAGTAATGATAAATCCGCAGCACTCGTCACAATGGACATGTTACCAGTGTTGTAACTTGACTGACAGACTGCCTGAGCCTGCTTCCATGTGTAGGTTGAGCCAGAATGTCCGCTAATGACTGTACATTTTCCGGTTGAAGTTTCCGAATACTTTGAGCCATATTGATCGCAGCATGACGTTGCGGATGCTAAATTGAAATTTCTCTTACTGAACACAGAAAGACAACTTATGTACCTATCCGAAATGTGAACAAAATAATGCAGAGAAAATCCTTCTGTAGCTGGGCAATAAGGGTTGAGCGCATGGTAACAGGAGTCTGTTGCGCTTAGTACAGTGTGGGTGTCGTATTTCGTTTGACAATCTTTGACTTGGCTTCAATTACGATGTAGACAAAGCAACTCCAATCAACTGTGCGACAGTCACCAATCACAAACGCGTTCTTCATTGTCCATATATTCGGTTTTTGTCCGCTGACCTTAATAATTGATGACGTTGTTCTCGTGATACGTCATGTACTTTCATCTATGCTCCCTGCCACCTTAAGGAAGTAGGTGCTTTGTGTCAGAAAAGAGCTCAGATGAATAAGTAGCTTAGTTGTGAATGAAGGAAAATTGGAAACTCTGTAATCCGATTCGCTCTTAGTGGACATATGCATGTGTAGCTCGATCGAGTCAACAATTTCCGACACGGCTGATGAAGTTGGTCAGATCGATGTGTTTTTTTATTGCCGATTGGCCCTCGGCCGGGCTGCGCCGAGTACTTCCAAGCTTCTCGTTTTTTGCACACGTAGAGCTTTGGCTAATCCGTAAGTATTCGAGGTGACACTTCCTGTTCGATGCGGGAAACGAGAAGTGCCAGTGTGTCGATCCGCAAGCGGCTCGATTCAAAGACCGAAAGATGCATAGGTCGGCGGCTTTTCTGCGGCTGACTGGAATATTTGCATTCGCAAGTTTTGTCAAAGGCGGCGGTCGCCAGTGATTTAGCGCGTCGACCGCCTGTCCTACAAAGAACGCCGATTAGTTTCGTTTGTGAGATAACAACGCTCACGCGCCCCCCAGCCACCGTCGATTGCGACAGAAAAGCCGATTGCGACTCCAGCCTGAGAATAGATGAACTTTGTCGTCCTACTGAACGAAGACTCACTGGCCCCCTAATAACGATTTGCAGCACTATATGACCGAGTATATAAGACAATCAATTTGTCCTTAGTGGGAAAGTTGGGACGCTCGCAGCCACAGAGACGCACAGTTTTTCTCCAACGTTATTAATCATGCGCTGATGAAGGCGTGGAGAGGAGGTCTGGGGACGATAAAAAACGAGAGTAATCACGGACTACGCGTGGGCGATCTGATAAATGAACCATTCGTAGCAAAAACTCTTTCTATAACTGAACAATTTGCAATTACAGCAGCGAAGGTCATTCATTTTTTAGCATCTATAAATGATAAGTATCACACATCAGTGCCACAAGGAACGCTTCTGTAATTTCCGCCATTATTTTTAGCGGTAATGCGAATAGTAGTTTCTTCAGTGAGCCTCTGAGAACCACCCTCAGCACGTGCATGCGAGTGACAGCACGGAAAGAGCACAGACTGCACTTTGGCGATGAAGTCGCCGATCTCTGGAATCCTCGTCGCGTAGATCACCGGGTTAGTAAGCGATTTGATCATGATCAATGTCAACGATATCATGGCGAAGATTGTGATGGGCACTCGCTGGGCTAGAGTAGCGTCGAAACTCAATCGAAGTGGCATCCCTTGAGCCGTGAGCACAAACAGTACGCTGATCGGCAACCATCCAACGAGAAATGTGCCGAAGATCAGCCATGTCGTCATGATCGTCTTGCGCTGTCTTGTCAGTTGCACCTGGTTACGCTTGCTCGAATCCACCTTTGCTCGCATTTGGTTGAGAATAACCATGATACGCGCATACAGACTGCACATGATCGACATCAGACTGATGATTATCAGCGCGATAATTAGACGGAACGAAAGGGAGTCGTAAAACTCCACGTTCATGCACTTGCCATCCAAACTGTTGAAACCCGCTTTGGGCAGCGAAGAAAAGAGAATCAAAAGAGCAGCCAAAGGCAGGACCCACATGGCCAAGATGATCAAGATGGTCTTCAGCGGACTGAGGATACGCTGATAGTCGAACGGACGGGCAATCGAGATGTAGTGATTGACGGAGAGCGCGAGCAAGTGGAACACAGCCGTCAGCAGGCCGGCGGTCCGGAACGCCTGCAAAATCCAATCTTTCAGCAATTATTCAATTACACCATTGCATTCGATTACAATAAAAAAACAGATAGACACCAATTACCTCGAGTGCGAGCGGAAAACAGGCGCTGTTGGATTGTTTTTCCAGGACGATTGGTTTGTAGCTATTGTGGTATAGACTAATCGCTATGACCACCGACGTCCATATGTCCGAAGCAGCCAGACTGAACGTCAGTTTCAATGACGGCGTGAGATTGACGGCGCGAATCCATCGAATCGACAGAAGAACGACGGCGTTCGCGATGATGGCGAGCAAACAGAGAGACAAAATGATGGGGATTGTGATGGAGTAGGTGACCTTCATGAACACGCGTATATCGCCGGAGACATTGACCAACACCTGACTCTGGTTGGTCATGTTAGTCATGGTGGGACCGTTGTTTCGAGACGCTAATGAAAGTTGACGTCGGAGTGCGCGGCGGCGCACGAATTAGATGAACAGCGGCTAGGAATAGCGGAAGGGAAGCTACCGACACGGCGTCCTCGACGCGACTAAATCATTTCGATCGACGTGTGACGAACGAGTCGGCCACCAAGGCCACCCAAGTCGCTTGCCGACGGCACCGGATGCCCCGTCAACGTCTGCTTGTGATGTTCCGTCTCAAGAGCAATGGCGCGTCGCATTTCCATGCCATGCCATGCACCGTGACAGAAGCCGACTGACGAAGCGGTAGACAAAACAAACGGCGCCGAGTGGCGACCGATTACTACAGCAACTAAGTCAAAGGCGATTAAACTGTTCAGCTGACGACGAGTTTGATCTTTCCGCAACAATCGATCCGATCAGCGGTCGGCCAGTAAACGAATGACAGCGCCGTCGACTTGCGCAAATGCCGACTAGCGGAGCTGCGGAGCTTTTTTTTCTTCCGTGGCCGGCCGACGTTTTGCGATTAGGAAGCAGACTGATGATCGATAACTCGTGCTCGGTCTTGCGGCGTCCGGTTGGCAATTAGAAACGTGGCGAGATTGCAAGCTCAGAGATTATTGTGCGAAACATTAGTACCACAATGCAACAGCGAGAAGCAGTGATGCTAAGCTCAGCGGGTGTTGCAAATAAGCGACCAGCCGGATGGAGACACACGCGGTGACTGAGAGTGGCAGGTGGTGAGCAGAGAAGGAAACGAGCGAAAGAAGCGAGACCGGCATCGATGGCTTCGATTAGCTTTTGCGCATGCGCATGTACCGAGCAGTTTTTTCTTTGCCGCAGATGGCGGCGCCGCTCGAATCCCACGCGTCCTCTTCCGAAATCATCGGTCATGCGGAAACGTCGTTTGCGCATCGTTTAGTCGCATGAAATGTCTCAATCGCGTGCAGACAAACGCCCCATTAAAACCATCGAAACCGTTTTGCATGACATCGTGTCCCCGAAGATATCATGCAAAAACATTTGTGTGACGGTAGCGTTTTGCGAGGCCGCACAATACGACGTCTCATTCATCATTTGGCGAAAATAAAGTGACAAAAATAGTTCTTCTCCAACTGCACCATTTGGTGTTATTTTGATGAAAGAGTATGAACGACAATTGCTGTGATCATGTCAAATAGTGACAGACGCGTTGGGGTAGAGAAAGGAAGGACGGCAAAAAAAACGTACGCGTGTTTTGTATGTTTTTGGGTTTTTTTGCACTATGACCGAGTCAGTTGGCAGCGGACGAATGTCGGTCGCGAATCGGGATTAGTTGGACGACGGGCGAAAACGACGACCAGAGTTCGGGGATGACCGGGCGAGCGAGACCGGTCGGTAATGCGTCGCATCGCGCCGCGAGTTTCGTAAAACTCGCCAATCGCAGCACTGACGGCCGTCGCGACGGCCGAACAGCAGCCCGTCGTCCGTTCTACATTTTCTCACTGTCGCCGACGACTGGCGGCACTTGTGCCCGACCGCCGAAAAGTGCTATTTGTCGAACGGACGGGCCGGTCGGCGCGTCGGCCGACCACGTTAATCGTCTGCCAGCATTTTCTTCTCTCGTCGCCTTCGCCAAGGTCGTCGGTGGACGTCAAATCAAATTTACTCTCGCTCGTCTCCAGTCGACGATCGTCGGGATGAGGAAGGCGGTCAAGACTTTCCGCATCTACGTCGACCGACCTGTCGTCAAAGCCGGCCGACTTCTCACCGGCCGACTCTGCTTTTCCTTGCGGGACACTGTCAGCGTCAAAAGCGTCCTTCTTGTCTTCGAAGGCCATTCCAAGACCAGCTTCGGCTCGTCCGCCACCGTTGACGGCGATGGCGGCGGCAGTCCCGAGTATATTTTCCGTGTGCAAGTGCCGATGACGCCATGTCTGTTCGAATTCGAGCACGACGGCAAGTACAAAGTGCAGGCGGGGGAGCATGAGCTGCCGTTCGCCTTCCCAGTGCCGGCTTCGGCGCCCAGCACGTTCGCGGGCAAACACGGCTACGTTCTCTACCGCTGCAAAGCTAAGGTAATTGCGTTTTATTGCAAACTCGATTGCTGTTTGTTCGCCAGTGCTGTTGTTGACCGACCAAGTTTTGTTGCAGCTGAGCACATCTATCGCGCTCGGTCAATCGGATTTTCGTGCCGAATGTCCGTTTCGGGTGATGGGAACAGAGGATCTGAATTGGCATCCCTACGCCGTGCTGCCAGTTTCATGGAGCGACGACTACAAGAAGCGCATACTGTGCATGAGCAAGGCGGACGTTACTGTCGTGATGCGCCTGCCCAGAACGGGCTTCACCACTGGTACGTGGACGCACGTTAATTGTTTGCTCACACGCGCGGTGCATCGTCGATTCGGGGCGCCCGAGGGTCGGCTGTCAACAGTCTGCACGGGCCCGCCGATCGATGACTAAGACGCCAGAAAAGAGACCGGTATAGACACATTGCCGATTGTCGCTTTTTAGGCGAGTCGATCCCTGTGTCCGTGGAAATAACGAATCGTCATGCGCGGCATGTCGTCAAGGGCAGTACAGTGGAATTGCTGCAGCGCGTGGAGTACGAGTGCAGCGGTGGGAGACAGCGCGTGACGAAGCAAGCGATCGCAAGACTGGTCAAAGGCGCGGTGGGTCCGTCGAGCACACAAATCTGGGAGGAGGAATTGCTGCTGGTACCGAAAGACGCGGTGCCGAGCTTCCTACGCGGCTGCGAGCGGATCTCAGTCCACTACGAGGTGGTGTTTTCGCTGCAGCCGGGGATCCAGTTCGCCGCGCCGATCGTCATTGGAACCAAAGCCTTCGACGGGGCAACACTCAAGAAGATCGTCCAGGCGCTGCCCTGGAAGGCGGGGGCCAAGGACCCGGCGCAAGTGTCCGACCCAATCTTCCCACCACTCTTCGACCATGCCCAAGTACCGCCGCTCTTCGGCGGACTCGGCACGAAGACGAGTGCGTTCAACGCGCCGATGCCCCCATATGCGCCAATGCCGCCGCATATCCGCATGCCGATGCCGATGCCTCCACCTCCGCCCATGATGTACCCGCCGCATCAGCACTTCGCGCATTCAGGAATCCCCCCACCTCCGTTTCATCCGTCTCGACGACAAAGCGAGTTTGCCCCTTCAGGTGCTGCCAATTGGTCTTTTGCTGGACAACAGCGCTGGCAGCCGCCCGCAGATGAAAACGATAAACACGTTTTGAAAATTGAAGAAATTGACTAACTCGTTTGTACAGGTGCGGCAAAAATACGTACGGTTTTTTCTAAGTTCAAATTTTATTTTAAATGTCAATATTTCCCCAAATAATGAACGAAAACATAAAACAACACAAAGAGACGAAAAGAGGAAAAAAATCCTACAAACAATGCCATTTGTGACAATTTTGGTTTTGAAATGGTTTTTCCGCAAAAAAATATTTTTTAAACAACCGTACGTATTTTTACCGCATCCTATAGAAATTTAGTACGCAGACTTCTGAATCCATTTCAAGATTTTTACGCTCAACTAGCAGATAATCAGTGGCGCTCGTGTTGAACGCTAATTACCTGAAATGGATTTAGGAATCTTCGCACTCAATTTCTTAATAAGCATTGTGTATCCTCTGAATGTATTATGCGTCTGTCTCTTGGGTCGTATACTACATCATCGTCTTTCGATGCCCAGTGAGTATTTTTTCACTTTTCTTCCCCGTGAATCGCTCAACTACCTGTTCGTTCTTTCAAACTCCTCTTTTGCGCTACGAATTGAAATGAAAGTGAATGTATTTATTTTGTTACGGCACATCTCGCCTTCAGTGAACTTTTTCAATTGATATTTATTGACAGAAAATCACTCTATGTCATTCGGTAACCTACATTGCGCAATCTCTACATACATGTGTACAGCATCGAAGTGCAACAAGAGCGAGACATTCGAAGGCATTGATTGAAACGAAATGACTATTCGCACATGACATCACATGAGAATTGAATTACGGACGCTGAGGAAGAAGAGAGAGAGAGAGAGAGAATGAGGGAGAGATTAGGTCTTAGTCTCCTTGTCGGCCAAGTACATTTTCACTTTGGGATTAGCATAGTTGGTGTCGGGCAAGGGCCCCTGCTGGGCGTATCGGAAGGAGTCGGAGGCGACGAATGGGGCGCGCGACCGCCGTTCGTGCACACCTCGACGCTTCACCCTTAACCGCTCCACCGCACCCGCACATGTACACACCACCAAATTCCAATCCATTGCGAACAGATCTTGCCCCCCTGTCGCTACCGACACCGCAAATGTCGTCAGCAGCGTCACCATAAAGCCTATCACCGGATGGATAATTATCGACAGTCGGAATGGGAGATTGAACGAGGAAGAGTCGTCCGATGTTGATTGTTGCTGCAAGGAATCGAACGCCGCCGCATCGCCGACATTCGCGAACGCTGACGCATTGAACAGCAATCCGATCGCATCGGTGGTGCTGCTGTTCGCAAATAATGCCGTGTTCAAATCGACAGCAAATGTTGTTGTCGGTATGGCGGCCGTTTCCGTTGCGGTGAAAGACGTTTCGCTCTGGGAGCAATTGGCACCCTGTCGATACGGCGGATAACTAACTTGATAGTAGTACAAATGGCCGATGCTCAGTGTGAGCACGGTAATAAGTCCGAGAGCAAGACCGGTGAGAGCACCCTTGCCGTTTGAGCAGGGCACGAAGAGACCGCACATGTACACGGCGGTGATCGGCGACGCCACTGCAGCCAGAAATAGCAGCGCGTTCTTGGCGTACAAGTGAAAGTCGATGATCAACGACAGTGAGCACGTCGCCATCACGATCGAGACGGTGCCGATCACGAAGAGCGACATCTGAATCGTGCACAGTTGCCGGTGCTCCTTCGTCTGCGAGAAATGCGGTCGCAGCAAATCTTCCCACACGATCGTCGCCTGACTGACCAATCCTGACGCGAAAGTCGCCGGACCCACCCACACCAGTCCCGCGAAGATGAAGCCGGTAATCCCTGGCGTACCATCCCAGAAGTACTTGATGGCGATCCAGGTTTTCCGGAATAAATCCGTGTCGTCTTCTTCGCGACAGTTTTGCACGAGAAAGTGCGATAGCATCGCACCCCAGAAGATTACCAACGCAAAGATGAACAGATACAACACACCCTTGATGAGAATCGCGATTTTGACCCGTCGACGAGTGGTAACGGCGAAATAGTGGTGATATACAATTGGACTGGCGGCGAGCAGGTGGAGCGAGTTGAAGAATCCGGCGAGCACCAGTGCCCAAGCCGAATGTCCGAACGGCGTCAACCCGCCCAGCCAGTCCGTGCGCACATGCCAGAAATCGACGTCCAGACGAATATTATGCGTCGCTAGTCCCCGGCCAAACAGCAGCACAAGACCCACGGTCGTTACAAGCAACGGCGCGTAACAGTTGGCATTCGTCGCCGCATTCAGTCCGCCGAAAATGACTGAGAACACCGCCAGGTAACCCAGCAACGGGCACAGCACCAGCGTCGACACGGGAAGCAAATTTGACGCCAAATACGTGCTAACTGCCAGCAACACTGTCGTGTAGATGGTGAGCAGCGCAATGTTCAGCACCGCCACAGTTCGACGCAATGTCGCCGACTCGAATCGGTCCTCCAAGTACTGGCAGATGCTGGCGCTCCGCGAGTAGTGCAGCACCGGCGCAGCGAATGGCACAGCGATCGCCAATGCGAACAAGTAGCCGATGGCCATGAGCGACCAGCTGAAGCCGTCGGGGAACTGCAGGTCGATAGGCAAGAGGAGGATGACGGGGGCGGCAGTGACGAAAGCCATGGCGACGCTGGTTCGCCACAGTGCCACATCCGCGTGTCCTTGTGTGAAGATGGTAGGCGAGTGGACCTTGCGGAAGAGGAGGAACCAGACGCCGTTGAGGAACGGATCCAGCAGGACGAGGGAGAAGGCCGCATAGTTCCACACTTGCGTCTGCGGCATGTCGACGCTGCAACGTGCGAGCAGTGAGTTGCACTGAAGCGAGTGCACGGAGCAATCGACACAGACGGCGACGCGCACGACGAGCACCTCATCGGTTTGTGACTAGGACGCCGTTTTTCTCACTCTACCTGTCGCCGTCGCCACAGGTTGCCCTGCGGCCGCCGGTGGTGGCGCCCTTTTACCAGCCTCCCGTTGGTAGTCGGAGGAACGACCTGCGCGCCCACGAAAGACGGAAGCGACGGGTAATCCGGCTCCGATCCGCGACCAAACGCTCGCAGTCATAACCGCAACCAACGACAATACCGGCCGGGCGCCCCGTCGTCAAACAAGCGGTCGCCACCGACCGGGGCCTTTCCGGCTATGCCGTCCCCTAGTCCCAACCAGCATCGATTCTCGTCAATAAGGCGGCGAGACAAACAGCGCTAATGGTGTCAGTGTTGCGGCCAACGGCTAACAAGGAATATGCAAGGAGTAGCACTGCAAGCGGAGGCGAGGAGCAAGCACCAGCGCCCTGCACGACCGATTGCCCAACAAGCGCACATCTGTCAGCCGCAGCCGACGCGGCTCGACGCGCGCATAGCAACGCTCCAATGAATAACGCCGCTTCACTGACCGCCCGCCAACACCCAATGTCCCCCCAACCGCGCCGCATCATCGCTCAGCAAGTGTGTGAACGGACCGTTGTAGGCCGATTGTCCGACAAACGATTTAGCCCAGAACGGCGATCGCGAGTGGACGCGTGTCGCACGGCTTAGTGCCAATCGACGCACAATATGGACAACGGCGCGAATCGGCGCCCCATTGCTCGGCGATGAAACTGAACGACGCAGCAAACAACCGCCGCCGTCCCGGCCGGACAGTTGGCGCGGCTGTACGGGACGCCTCGGCCGGTTTTCAGCCCGATCGCCGCCGCGCAACAACCGACCCGACCGCGCCTCAACGGACGCAAAAAATGCACGCCGCCGTCGACGCAAGCAGCCAGTCGACATACCCACCGACCCGCCGCCGCCGCCCCCGCGCGCGCGTCTCTATTCCGTTGTCGGACACCATTTCGGACGATTACCGCATTGGCCCGCGTGGTAAGAGTCGTCGGCCATCAATTCACTCAATAAACGCGCAGTCCGGCGGTCACAGCGGCGGGGCGAAGCGGAGAACGAGGGAAAACAGTTTGCGCCGTGCATCAACAGACACCATGCACACACTCTCCGTCGCGTCCTCAACACATGCGCCGATGACTGCCTCTCGACCGACTGCACGCGTCCGATACCACTCCTAGCGTACTTGACACACTTGCTTGTTCGCAACAACGCCGCTAACTTCACCAATACTGTAGTCAGCAGTGCGCACACCGCCCACCGCGGCATGACACGCCAAAACTGCCACTGTCCGCCGAAAGCAGACGAAATGTCAGTCGGTTCTTGGCAGAAAGTGACTGAGTAAATAGCGCGAACGACTGCAAATTGACGCACACCCACAAAAACGGACACCGCCGCGTTTGAGAGACTGAGGCGGTGCCATTGAACCGTCACGCGGCCGAACACCGTGCAGAATCATTCAGACAGACCGTAAGCGCATCCAAAGTACACCGACCGACAAACTTGTGCACACACAGTTGTACGCTTGCATTGACAATGCGCTTCACGAAGCACGTTTTTCTCAACATGCAGAGTCAGCGTCCAACAATGTCTGGGGCCTATTTCACTAAAGCAGCATCAGCAATCAGCAAGCAGCACACGCAAACTATGCGAAGTGTAACAATCAATATTGTTACACTTTGCGTGTGCTGCTTGCTGAGTTTTAGTGAAATAGGTCCCTGGGCTGCAACCTAAGCTAGAGTTTTCCCTGTTATTATTTCGGAATTCCGATATATTCTTGGTGTGAGCAATTACCAAGAACCCATAAGAAATAACGCAAGGATGCCTAATAAGTTCTTGGTAATTGCGTGCAACCAAGAATATATCGAAATTCCGAAAAAGAACAAGGCAAACCCTAACCAAAGCTCAATCTGCTACAAGGAATGTATTCGCTGAGGAGCTCATTTGCTTAGTGACTTATGATTCCAAGGTGCGCAGCCGAATGGTAATCAAAAATTTTACTCTTTCTCCAACGGCGCGCACATGTCAACAAAGAATCAAGTGCCGGCCACCTTAGACAACAACAGCTTGGCGCCCTTCGAGCTGTAGCCCTCGAGGCGTTTCAGAGACGAACTCACCGCCAAGCGAACTGCCTCCACCGCCTTTGGCTGACCCGATTCGAACATTCTGCAATATTCATTGTTTTCATTTGCTGATCAGGAAAAATTGCGATAACAACAATTGCTGCATTGCCATCATGGTCAATTTTAGGGCTGTAACGGGGATGGGGATCCCCGTTCCAGGGAACAAAATTTTGGCACGACGCCAACTCATCAACTCGTATTAGCGCTCGTTTGTTCCGTAGCGATTAGCGAACTTTTGAAATGGTTTTGAAAAAAAGGGCTGGACCCCGACTGGACGCGAATATCCAAAACTTATGTAGGTTGAGTAAGCGGCAGAACACGGGCACATCATATTCTGACAGGTGCGTCTCTCTGAATAGGATCGCTTTTAATTGCTCTCGAGTCACAGCTGAGAGATCAGCGCAATGAAGCAAGGCAGAAACTGATTTACGATTTGTACAACAATGAAATAACGGAGAAAATACCATTGAACACAGTTAGTAAAAGCATTCGGTTTGTTCAGTATGTAGTTGAGGTTTGCGCGCAACCGCAATAATAAGTCTTGAAGACGGTTTTTGTCATGTGTTCAAGTGCAAGTGCGTTTTTAATGCAAATATTGTACAAAAACTTTAAACTCTATCACTTATCTGCAAAATATACGTCCATAGATTGTTCATGACATAAATAGGCTGACCTCTCAGCGGTGACTGGAGAGCAATTAAAAGCGACCCTATTCAGAGAGACGCACCTGTCAGAATGTGATGGGCCGGTGTTCTGCCGCTTCCTCAACCTACATGGGTTTTGGATATTCGCGGACTGGACACCGACATTTTCGTAGTATGATGAAATGGATAAGAAAATAAGACTTACTGCAAGAGAACGAAGCAGCCCTTGTTGCAAGCGGTCCAGGAAGCCAACTGTTCGGTGGTCAACTCGGCCAACTGCTCGGACAACGTGAGCTCGGTATCAGTGCGCGTCTTGTCGCACTTGAGTAGATGAGTGACAGCAAAGTTGGCGTTCGGATGTTCCACCAGATGGAAGCGCTCCTCCATGTTGCACGGGATGAACTCGTCGCGAGCAATCTGAAATCACCCACAATTATATTCACCATTTCTTCGACGGTTAACTGCTTTTCAAGAACGCACCGTATCACAAGAATTTTCGCTGCTAATATCGTTGTGAGACAAAAACAGGAAATAGTTATTCAGCATATAAATTAATGATACTCAATCGAAAATAAATTGAGATGTCTCATGGACATCATTTGTTTCTGTTCAAATGACATTCAATTTCCAGTTAACGGTTGAAGAAATTCCGAGAATATTTAGTTGAATTGAAATTGAAATGAAAATCAAATGCATGATCAAATAGTTGAGTATTGAATATAAATGGGTAGTTTATGCGAACGAGAAGTGTCCCTTAAGGATTGAAGAAAAGGCACTGACCTCTGCGATCGCCTTGTAGCACTCTAGACGTTCTACATCATCGATCTTGCGTTCAAACAAGTTGGTCTCGCCTGCGAATCGTCCGTCATCAAAACATCCATTTGATCAGCATAAATTACATACCGGAAACCTCGAGGGCATTGAGGACGAGCAGGGAGGTAGCCGTCTCGAAGATCAGATCGCGCATATTGGCAGCGATGAAGGTCATTAATGCGCTCGACACGCACTCCCACAACTCTGCATACCGGTCCTGCTTTGCTTTCTTGCTGTGCGGATTTTCGTCTCCCTAAATAAACATTGCGAGTTAATGGGAGTGAACAAACGGTCTGAATCGACCTCACTTCAGAGATGGGAAAGGTTTGGCCCCCGTCTTAAGTCCTGGACAACTACTTACCGTAATCCTACCATAATCATATACAATAATCTTATCGTAATTCTACCCTAACCCCAGTATAACGAAAACTGAATACGTTTGCACTTGCGTCCATTTCATGGACTTGAAGCTTTTGGAATGGATTTTGACATAGTTGTGATCATCAGCTACGGTTCAATTTCAAACGAGTATTTAGTGATGTCAAAAGAACGTTCAGAGCACGCGAGAGGAGGAATTGTGTAATAATCGGGCTAAGCACAGCCTCCTCGCGCATGCATACCGTACAGAGTGTTGTAAGCCATTCCAAACGTTTCAAGTCCTTGAAATGGACGCAGGTGCAAACGTATTCAATTTCCCTAATACAAATTTAGCCAAAAGTCCATCCGATGTCCTGGGTCCTGGGCAAATTTAGGGTCTTTCCTATGTCACTGACACGGTGCACACAGGGTCCCCCATGTATGACCGACCTTAGCCAGGAGCTGAACAGTTTCCTTGACGAATTGACGTCTGTCGCGCGGGTGACAGAGATAATGAATGACCTTGATACCGTGCTTGTTGTTCACAACTTGCTTTATGTCGTTAGCGATGTCCTAAATGAAAAGTTCTTCAATGGAATAAATGGACTGGCAAGATTGTTCAACGAGCACAAGAGGCTCGAGACACAGTGCGACTGATAGTCAGTGTTGCAAAAGTACTAAAATTAGAAATGTTTTAGTAAAATAGGGTAGGCCTCATGATTATCTTATCACGTCATAGCACGGCAACAAGGGTGGACTACCATGGCAACCCACTCGTTACCATGGCAGCCCCAATCGTTGCCATGCTATGATAAGATAATCATGAGGCCTACCCTATTTTACTAAAACATGCAAAACTGCTGATAGCACACCTGAACAATGTTCTTCTTAACCAGAACGGTGTCATCGACGCAATCAAAAATGGCCATTAGGACCAATCGACCAAATTCCTCGTGGGATGTCTTCACCGCCAATCCTTTGAAACTCTTGACGATCATCTGTAACTTATTCGAAGATTGAATTAAGCAAACAAGACAGAAATGAATGGGAACGTGCCTTGCGGTCTTTAGTGGTGCCGTGCCACAGACAGTGCAACGCTATGTGCGCGCCGTCTCGCGTGTGAATGATCTGAATGGAGAGTCGATTGAGGCAAGAATGTCATTCGAGTTCAAATAATCGCACGATTTCTTATGCCTATTTAGAATAGATACTATCGGCGCGTGGAAAACCAGTCGGGGTTGCAAAATATTGTATATTTATTTCTGTCTTATCACGGCGAACGCGGAAATTACAGTTTTTAGCGGGAGGACAAAAATATTTAGTGAACAATATTTTGACAGGACGCCAACTCATGAACTGTAATTGCGCTCGTTTGTTCCGTAGCGATTAGCGAAAATTTGAAATGGTTTGCGGGGCAAGCCCCGACTGGATGCAGACATTTTCATAGTACTTGGAATGATCATTAAAAAAAGAGTTGAGTATGCGCAAAAAATAGGAAATAAATAGACGCACCTCGGCAACGCGTTCCTTGACCGCATCGATCATTTCGACTCGCTGCTCCTCATTACAGTTGTCCATGAATTCGAGCAGCAAACGATGCGTCAGGCTGTGCTTCAGCGCAGGTCTGAACCAACCGACATATTACACATTCCAGCACACGAAGAACAAGAAAATTGACAAACTTGTCCACTATGTCCTTCAAGAGTTCTTCCAGATTGCGCATGATGAACGGCTTTTTCGCCGGGTCGATGGCAATGATTTCCTGCACCGTCACTGGTTTGCCCGACTGAAAGACGCAATATTGTAAACCGTACGCTGTCCACAAAGAGGGTCGCTTGCTAAGCAATTGTGGTTATCGAGTCGGTTTGAATTCTCTTCGGGAGTTTAGTGCCGCCAGCGCACGAGATTCAGCACATGGAGGGTATCGACTCCCGATTTAAAGGGACATTAAGGTCAAAAAATAAATTCGCTTCAAATTGCACAGAAACATGCGGAGGATTTCGAATAATAATCGACTCTCGATTTATTGGACATTAAGGTTTTTTTCAATCCGACTTCTTGTACTAATTTTACGTCTGAAGTTCAAATTCCGCAAGTAGAGATGGCAGAGATATACGGTAGTGATGCAGTACGTATAATTTCCGTGATCCCGCTTTGGCTATTTTTTGTCAAAACGCAACGAAAAGGATGTCAAAATGACCGCAACAGTCTAATTTCCAATAAAAAAAAGGAGAAAATATAACTTTTTCGCAATCTCATCGACCTAGCAAGCGTGGCAGATTATCGGCTGTTCGCACAAGTTGGGTCTCGACACGATTGCGAAGCGTCCGATGAAACATGTACAGCTAATAGTTCACAAACGACATCGAATTAGGCTCTTCACGGGCACTTCACAAACCACAGTTTGAACGCCAAACTCAGTAGTAGCTTCGAGACATAATTCATGTACGGTACTTTGATATTGGGCGCTTTGGTACCTAGTTGTACCTAGTGCTATGGTTCTATGGGCGTTTTGGATGAGTCATAACGCCGATAGCACTAGGTACCAACTAGGTACGAAAGCGCCCAATATCAAAGTACCGTACATGAGTTATGTCAAGCTACTACAAACTCAGTTGTGTGAAGAGCCTAATTAAAATCCGCAACAAGAGTGAATAAGTCACGATAATAAATCAAACAGAAATTTTGTTGCTCTCAAATGAGAAAAGTAAAATTAGTCAGTTACCGTAACCAACTACACTTTTTGCTTGAGAGATAGCAGTCTTCATGTCGCGTCGAATTTTTCGGAAAATCTCTGATTTGGGCTCTTAAATCGTTACTGTAGCACGAGGTTATAGGACAAAAATCTTACTTTTGTTTGAACTTTGGGAAGTTTTGGGTAGAATATCTGAAGTAGTACCGCTTTCATCGCCATTACAGATCGTTGTCGCACATTCTTTTACGTCCTTATGGACCAAAGTCAACACTGGATCATCAATTCTGCGCTCTGAGAACGTTCGCGCAGACAAAATCGGCATCTGAAAGCTTCGGTGAGGAATTAAATCATAAACGCCATGTGAAAAAAGAATAAAAATTGTGGCGACAGACAGACACTAGGGAGAATTTGAAACAAAACTGTTTTAGTGTGAAAAAAGTACCGTTTTCAAGTGCCGTCACAAATCAATATCCCAAGGAGGTGACGATTTACGGCATTCGACCGGCCACGTTCTCGTGTCGGCTGATATCGATGTCGTTGTTGACTTCACTCGATTGCGCACTGTCGAATAATGCGATTGTATAGCCATTGAACCAGTTCCAGTTATGCAGTTCAACAAAAAGAACTGAAATCCGGCTTTTCTAAGTCAATGATTGATCAATGCCAGATTTTCGGCTCCATTACTGGCCTGTCGAAACTCATTTGTGCGTATATTGTAATTAGGGCCGGATTAAACTAATCGATAACTGTATGTTTTGCACGCGTTATGCCTCGTGACGTCACGAGGCACAACGCGTGCGAAACATACAGTTATCGACTAGTTTAATCCGGCCCTGCATCTAGATACCGGGCGTGATGATCTACAAGCTGATTCGCAGCAAGTCCAGGGGCGAAACATTGGTCTGCCTGCTGCGACCGACGGGTGAATGGGGACCACGAGTGAACGAAAATTCGGAAAAAAAAAACCAGATTCGAAACCAGTGAACGCACCCTCCGCGTTCGCAAAAAACTGCAAAAACCCGCTAACTTTTTTCATCATCGCTGTCGCTTTCTTGTTTCTCTTCGTTCACGTCATTTTCTTGGTTCTCAATGTTTTCGTGAAGCAATAAATTAATAGTTCGAAGCTTGTGATTCTTCACACGACATGCCTGCTACAGTAGCTTGGCGGGGTGATGTTGTCGACATTTCTTTTCGATTTTTGAAGTTTTCGTTCGATCGTTTCCACCTTCTGAATAATATCGGTGACCACGAGAAAGAAGATTGGCTGAAAATATGCCTCCTCCGAATGCGAAAGTGTGTAATAGTTGCGATTCGACCAGAAACAACGGCGACAGCAAGCTCAAGGAATGTTCCATCTGTTCCCTTCAATGCAAGTTATTTGAATCTTCTGCCATCAATGTTCAATTAATTTCGGTTTCTCCGTCTAATTGAATATGAAGCAATCCTTGAATGATAAGATGCTTATATTTAGACCACTTGCGGGGCTGTCTGAATGCCTCTGAAGCTCGCGCCAGTGTAATAGAAGAAAGATCTGATTGGGCATGTCCCGATTGCGTCCTGTGCGAAATATGCAGAAAGGCCGGCAAAGATGTTCGTCAAGTTTTTCTTGTTGCTTGCTCAGGAATTATCATTGAGTGTTTGTTTTTCAGAGTTCGATGGTGTTATGCGACGGCTGCGACCGAGGCTATCACAGATTTTGTCTCATGCACTCTGATTCTGCAAATGAACCGCAATGGTTCTGCCCTGTTTGCGACAAAAGGTGACCAACAAGTCGCAGTTGAATAATTTATTCAATAAAGTTCTCGAAAACTTGCACAAATTGTCCTGAGAAGCTCGGTTTTTATTTCATGGTTCTTTGATGAATTAGTACTGATCGACTGAACAGTTTTCATTTTCAACGAATGGTTATTGTCAAAATTTTGCCAACGGTTTACCACTAATTGATACAAATTGATGCTATTGAATGTGGCGCCTGCTCAAAATCCAGAAATCATTGAATGGAGTATCAATACTTCGTATGATTAAAATCCGTTTCAAGTAATGATCTCATAACGATATTTAATCGTTAGTGCAGATCTGAAATTCAGGGTTTATGGTGCTTTCTACAGAAGTTCTTTACCCAGTATAAAATGTTGACTATATTTGTCGAAGCCTTTGCAGGTCTCCACGCAGTCCGTCTGGAAAAAAGAGGAAGCACTCGGAATCGACTTTGAATTCGACGCCAGCAAAAAAGACGCAGCAATTGAAGGCGATGGAAGGGAGGATGACGTCTACTCCTTCGCCGGCGAAGAAAACACCAACCAAAACGATGGACACGAAGCCGATGTCGGAGCGCCGGGCATTAAACAGGCGACTGGCGGAGCAGAGTCCGCGCAGGTCCGTCGCAAACGCTGAAGACGACGGCTCCGCATTGGGCCTGGAGGAGCTGGCCACATCCGACGACTTGACTCTGTTCAAAGAAGCGCAGAAGCGGCTGGCTGCTGACAACGTAATCTTCAATCTTTATTCTTCATCGGTTGTTAAACTAACTTATTGTATTTTCGGAAATAATGGCACTGTGCCACTATTGTCTCAAACCCTCCATACGCCACTATTATTTCAACCTATCCATGAACAAATTTTAGTATCAAAAAAACGAAACATTTTATGTCGAAAATTTCATAGAATCGTCTATTTTCTGGCTTTTATCAGCAAAAAATCTGCTATTACAGAAGAAGTAACAATGTAATATCTTCAGCATGTCATGAAACACATTGAAATTCTTATGGAACTTCACATCAAGGGCAAAAATTTATCTATGGGGGTGCCACTATTATTTCAAACCCTCCGTATCAGGTGCCACTATTTCTGCGAGTGCCACTATTTCTGAAAATACAGTATGTACTGCCTGCAATGACCAATTTGAAGGGCTGTGAGTTGTCGGCAGTGCCGGATTATAGTACGGGCTATTGGGGCTGAAGCCCAGGGGCCTCCGCCTGCCCAGTACTGAAGGGGGCCCTCTAGAAGGGGATCCACTACTGCCTGGCACCAGGTGCGTAGGCAGCAGGGGGGCCGTGGGGGCGTAGCCTCCCGCCGTTTTGAAAAAACGTATTCGCGAAAAAAATCTGATAAAAAAGAAAAAAAATGACGAAATGGCGTAGTGGCGAAAAAATCTGATAAAAAACGTGTTTGCCACGTAGCGGCGAAACTCTTCAAAAAATTTTGCTCCCCCGTCCGGTTCCTAGCTACGCGCCTGCCTGGGATCCCTGGGTTTTTGCTCTATTATATTAAGCCTCAGGGCTCCCACACCCATGATCCGGCCCTGGTTGCCGGCATAGAGAAACATGGAGTTTTTGTTGTGACAAGAATGCAACTTTGCAGAAACGAGAAGTGTCGATGAGTCCGCGAGCAGAGAAACAGATTCGCTGGGTGCAGATGGGCGACAAGGAGTTGCGCGCCTGGTATCCGTCGCCGTACCCGGACGTGCTCGCCCATTCCAACAAAGTGTTCATCTGCGAATTCTGTCTTAAGTGCGTTCTCTCGCCCACGTTGCTGCGACGTCATTCGGTTGGTCGACTCGTTCCGCAACGAATATAATTTCGGCATTTTCCAATTGCAGGCCAAATGTCCCTGGCGCCATCCACCTGGCAATGAAATCTACCGCGAAGGAAATATCTCGTTTTGGGAGGTGGACGGAAAACTGTCCAAGGTTTTTGTTTGTTTATTGGTGATTTCCGAATGCCTCTAACTCTTGAATTTAGGTTTACTGTCAGAATCTGTGTCTTTTGGCCAAACTCTTTCTCGATCACAAGACACTCTACTTCGATGTTGAACCGTTTCTTTTTTATATTATGACGGAAACATCGGCTACTGGGTATGTTTGTGTCTCAGAGTGCAATAAACCGGCAACACGCATATTCTTTCGTTTCAGTTGTCACATGGTTGGATACTTTTCCAAGGTGCGATAAACGACTTGTGATTAAACAATGCTTTGGATATTTCTTTAGGAGAAAGAATCACTAATGAACTGCAATCTGAGTTGTTTGCTGACTCTGCCGTCGTTCCAACGCAAAGGATACGGTCGTCTGCTGATCGATTTCAGTACGTCCGGTTTGTTTCAGTGATTCAGTCGTTCTTCGAATATTGACTCCACCCCCACACAGCCAAATAAAAACATCGCAGTTCATTTGGATTCTTTGGTTTTTGCGTAGTGTTGGAACAAGTGAGACTCCAACCCCACATAATCAAATTGAAACACCACAGTTCATTTGAGTTTCTTTGGTTTTTGCCTAGTGTTGGAACAAGTGAGACTCCAGCCCCACATAATCAAATTGAAACATCACAGTTCATTTGAATTCTTTGGTTTTTGCGTAGTGTTGGAACAAGTGAGGGACTAGGCGTAGGTTGAGAGAGGAAGAATTTGTAGTACTGAAGGCGATCGTTGTCTCTTCAGGTTATCTGTTGTCACGCGTGGAGGATAAGATCGGCTCGCCCGAGCATCCGCTGTCCGATATGGGGCTGCTGACGTATCGAAACTACTGGAAAGACGTCATCTTCGAATACTTGTGCAAACTTGGGCCCGCCGACCAGCTCTCCATCAAAGGTCGGTCCCTTATCCTTATCAGTCTGTGCGTGCGTCGCCACATGCCGCTTATCACATTTTACCATTTTCTCATGAACAACAGGAAGGAAGATATACTAAGAATTGCATTTCAAATTTGGCGGTTGATTTATTATCAGTTGCAGATTTGAGTGCGGAGAGCGGAATTCATCCGAACGACATCGTAAGCACGTTGCAGTTCCACCACATGATGCGATATTACAAGGGCAAACACATCATACTGTCTGTGAGTATCCATATATTTGGTTTGCAAACTGTAGACCAATAACAAAAACATCCAAAGGCCGCGGTTGTTAGTCTAGAGCCGTCTGCAACGGCTGCGTGGAAAATGTGAGATATTTTTCTTCAAGGTCGAACTTGAAGGTCGCGCGCCGATCGGATTAGTGCGATGCGACGAGGGGTGAATGTTTGAGTGGGTCGCATAATGGAGGTCGATGAAGCCACTGGGTGTGTCACCACCACTGACTCACCGACGCGGTTGACCAGTCACCACTTAGGAGCCGGATCGCACTTCCGTCTGTCCGTCTATTCGTGCCAACCAGCCCAAATGACTCACAGAAAAGCGGGCTGAATTTCGCGGAATCGGTCCGCACCGTTGTCGCTGAGTCACACACCCACCGATGAGGCGAAAGCTGCCGCCATCATGAACACGCCAGATGGTCGCCCACTTCCTGGAATAACGGCATGTGTGTCAACATGACCAAATGTGGCGTTTGGAGGCGGGTGATTGCGGGTGGGCGCAGTGTTTTTGCGCGCGAGAAGTGCGTCGCGGCGCATCGTTCACGTGGTCGTCGGGGGCAGAGGGCGACCGATGTGCGCTGACGTCGTCTCGTCACGGCGCCGCGCCCGATCGCAGCTGAACAACGAGCGTTGTGTCGTCAGCGGCGACAGTTTTCTTTGTCGTCGACCAGACTCGAGATCCGCCATCCGCGCGATGAGTCAGCAGGCACTCGGTCGCTTTGAAAAGTTAACCCGTCGTCCGAACAACAGGCGTCGCTCGCCTGCGCCCACCATTTGTTCGCGTCGCCCGTTTCCGCCGCCCGCCCACCCCTGACGATTCATTCAGTTCGGCTACTACCGTTGCACATGTTGCGCTAAATACGGACGCACCTTGGTCGATCGTACCAGCCGCGCACACAAACATTCGGCGAACCTTTGACCCTGAGCAGCGAGCACCGCGCGATTTCGTCATGCGAGCGGTGAATGATGAACATTGGTTGGGCGAGTAGACGGGTAGTGGGCAATGGGAATGACGTCAGTCGACGTGGCCTGTGACCGTACTGTCTATATTCGCCATGTGCACGTCTGACTTTCAGACCGCCGTCGAGAAGTACCGCAAGACGGAGCGCCATCAGGTCGCCGCCAGTCGCCGTCGCATCAAGCCGAGCTGTCTGCATTGGCGCCCGAGCGCTCATCGCGACACCGTTGAAGCCGCCTGACGAAATGCCGCCTGACGAAATCCTCGCCTGATGATGATAATGCGTTATTTCGGTTGGTCGTTGTACGAACTGCGCTGTGTGCGAAGCGTTGCGCAAAGTTTGACAATGAATGAATCAGCTGGTGGCGACTTACACAGCAGCTCGCGTGCGCGTAGCAGCGGACCACTTACCGTTGGCGACTGGACGGCGGAGACACAGGCGCATATGCCCAACAGCGAATTTGCACTTCAGCAGGTGCAAGAGCGTCACTTCGTCTCACACCTGTTGGAAGTACAAACGACTGGAGGGAAGACGACGGCGACGACCGAGACGTGGGTCACTTACCGGACACATACACTGACGAATACTACCACAACCAGTATTTGTACCCGCTAGGGGCTGGAGACAGAAACCTACCAGCACCTTAGCCGGAGTACAAAGATAGGCAGTGGCACCGACCGGGCTTCCGTGACCATTCGATCGGCGTCAGATTGTAATGTTTTGACGGGCGAATGGGGCCGCGTTATCGCTGAAGTGAAGAAGAAACCAAGGAAGCTGGTGGTACATCGCACGTCCACAACGGTCGGCTATTTTACGATCACACCAAAGTCCATCCAGGGACACACATTCGCTTCCGTGCTCGGTATCTCATCGAAACACCGCACCGCTCGGATCGCAGACAACCGACTGAACGAACAACTCAACGCACGGCGATCTTCGAACATTCGCGGCACCGTTGCGAAATCGGCCGGCCCCAAGCGCCCATTGGCAGCGCGCGTCACGTGACGACGACGTCATCGGCAGCAATGGACGACGGCGACGAACGCAACTGCGTCGTACGACGTCTCCACCCGCTTTATAACCACACCTGAGTCAGCGCGGCCCTCTTTGTGCGCGCACCATCCGTTTCCGGCGGCATGCGCGGGTGGAACTGAGTCGACAGACCCGAACGCTGACTAAGCCAATCGCGTTGTAATAGCTCCATCTGCTTCGGGGCGCTACCAAAAATGGCGAAATAACCCCGCTGCTGACGACTCATAGTTTCGCAACATCGCGGTTCGCGGTCACATGTCCTGCATCGATTTCGCACAGCTAGGCGCAGCGCATTTCAGTGTGAATCAGCACGAAACAAAACACCGAATGCACATGCTACATTTATTTGGCGAAACGGTCAAAATTGTCGATAACACGCGGTACGTAAAGACACCATCTTTGGGACGACGATTGTATTTGTACATTACGCAATGATGATAGTGAACGAGAAGAAAAACTGCTCAAGAGCGGAGCGAGCCGGCGGCGCCGTCGTGTCATCAGCGACGGAGCGGAGGCGGCGTCGGTGTTTGCCGTCACGAAGGCGAAGAGACGGTCGGAGGCGACACGGACGCCTTGCACACCGACTCGGCAAAGGGCGTGGCGGTCTCTGAAACGATGGCCAGTGAGTCATCCGGAATCTGGGCCAAACACGCGACACCCACCCGTCGTTTTAGCGTCGCGCACGAGCGCCGGTCGGAAAACGGTGCGCATTTGATCACTCAGCTCCTCTGGTGTCTTCATCGTCGACAGGTCGCGTCGCGAGCCGCGGTCGAACTTGCCCCCCTCGCCGCGTATTCGCGTCATGGCGTGCTTGTGTCGCGACTCGTGCAGATACTTCTGCAAGGACACGCATGTCATCTGTGTCACACACGAGACCGACAACACTCGACGCGATCGCTGTCTGGCGACCGATATCTCAAGAGACCGCATTCCGTCTCGTTCTTACTAGACAACAACAGCGCCGTTCACGTGCGTACCTGCCGATGCTTCGGGATGCGTCCGTCCTGCTCGAGTTTGGCGCGCGCCGCTCGCCGTTTCAAAATCCGGTGGTATTGTTTGGCGTTGACGTAAAGCGGCTCTTCGTCGCTACGCACGATCGGCTGTTGGGGTAGGACGCCGCCGTTCCCCACCATCTGCACCACCACCATCTGATTGCCGCCGCCATTGCCGCCGCCGCCCTGCTGAATGAACTGCAGCACATTGGACAGATCGATCTGTTGCGACGAATGCTGCTGATCTTTCACGTTGCCGAGATCTGCAATGACGCGTGTCGTCTTTTTGCCATGAAACTGACGAAATCTTTGAAGGGGAACAAATAAAACATGTCCCACAATTGCATCAGTCCAACACATATTTTAACAAGGACGTGAACCCATAATTTTTCTTGAATGCTTTGTATCGAAAGAGACCTCAAAGCCAAGACTAAAAATAAAGTGCAAAAAAGCTATCCGTGGGTTTACATCATTGACAATAATTCCTCCAGGGCACTTATAAGTGGACGTTCAATTCAGCAGCATTCTCAACGATGCAAATGCATACTGTTTGTGTGATAGAGTAGAGTGCCGCTGGAAGAAGAGACCGCCGTCGACGAAGACGCGTGGTCATTGGACATTTGCTGGACAGGCAAAAAGTTGCCCTGATCACCCAGCTGAATTACCTGCATTCCATGACCCTGCAAAAAAACGGCTTTGAACAGCTCAGCAGGCATTTAGCAAAAAATTTACCTGAAGAGCACCAGCTGGCAGCTGAATGGTTTGCATGTTGCCCGAGGACTGAGCGTTGGCGGGCAACTGGATGATGAACGGCTGCTGAGTGGGGGACTTCTGCTGCACCAGATGCTGCTGACCATTGCTGCTAACTTGAATGAACTGCAGCTGCTGGCCTTGCTGATTGAGATGTTGCTGCAGAGGGTGCTGGGAGGCGATGACGAACTGTTGCTGATGCTGACCATGAGATTGATCATTGGAGTCCCTAAAACAAGAAGGCCGATAGTAGTGGCGATAGCATTGAATGGGCAAAAGGACGGCACGAGTACGTACATTTTATTGGTTGACGAAGCCGGAGACCGAGGATTGGTCGGCGTCAACGACGGCGAATCCACGGCCGAGACACGCGCCAATCGTCGATCAATGCACGCCGGACACGCTGGCGTTCTTAATGCGACGCTGGCGTCCGTTGTCCTGACGCGCACGACGCAGACATTACCGAATGGACACGAAATATCGTACCCCCCGCGAAATCTTGACAACATCATTATTCGTCGTTTTTTCGTCGAAACATTCGCAAAACTTCTCGCAGACACTTGCAATTTTCATTAATTCTGTGTTCCTTGTGACACTTTTTGTGTGATGCGACGGATGACTTGACGAAAAAAGGATCAAAGATGTCGTTGGACCAGTGGGTGAACGATGAGCTGCACTCCATCTTAGGCATGAGCGATCGGACTCTGGGACAGTTCATGATCGCCTTGGCCAAGAAGTCGACGTCTTCGGCCGACTTCCTCGAGCGAGTTCAAGACGCCGTCGAGGTGACCCCCCGCATGTCGCAGTTCGCGCAAGACTTATTCGGTCGTGTTCCACGCGCATTGCCCAAAGGCCAGAAGATCAGTGCACAACGTCAGGCTGAAGATAAAGCAAAGGAGCGCGCCATTTGGAATGCGTCCTTCCAGATGTTGTCAGAACCGAGCAGCGACGACGAACCTTCCACCAGCGTCCCTGCTTCCAGGAAAAAGCATTTGCGCAAGAGATCGTCGATAAATGAAGGAAGCAGCGATGAGGAACCTAAGGTCTGTCCTCCTGAACGATAGTCATACAATTTTGGTGCTTGCTGTAAGTGAAACAATTCGTTACTGACATCTGTGTTGCATGAAAGAATTTTTTTGAGATGCCCGCGCGCAAAATTCGTAATAGAATTAATTAGGCTCTTCCTTTTTTCTTTTTGTCAATCTGGCTATGGAAAAACGAATGGTTCCCGCGATTTTTCCGTAGCTTGACTGACAAAAAAACAAAAAACGAAGAGCCAATTGCACTCTCGTAAAGACAACTGAATAGTTGATCTGTCCGAGCTGACCAATGGGACATAGGACCCGCCGATTCAGAAATGTTATTGAAACTGTGCTAATCAACGTTAGCTTTCAGAAGGCCGCTAAAACAGCGTCCAAGTTGAAAAAGGATTCATCAGAAGACGAAATGGAAACTATTGAAACAGATCGACTGAAAGATATCCAAGAACGCGACGAACTCGCCAATCGGCTTCGCAAGAAAGATAAAGAGCAAACGAGAAATGTGATGGCCAAGTCGGATCAGAAGGCCTTTATGGAGGCGGCCAAGCGATTAAAGCTCGAAGATGATGACCGGAAAGCCATCATACCAAAGCTGCGCGAAGAGAGTCGCAAAGAATACTTGAAGAAACGAGAGGTGGACAAGATGGATGAAGTGGAGGCTGCCATTCGCGACGACGAGTACTTATTCGCCGGAGAAAAGTAAAAAAGCCAATATTTTCTTTCTCATCGTTCATAGATAGGGTTGTAACGGGCTTCCCCAACCCCGAATTTTGACCTGCCGTCGGCAATTCAGTTATTATTCGCTTAAGTTCAGTCTTTTCTATTAATACCTAAAGTGTTTCTGAGTATGGAAACTAATGTTTACAACTGAAAAATGACAAAATAATGACATGTCGCTACGATTGGTCTTCAAAAAAAAATTTCAGCGACCCCGACCCCGTTACAACACTATTCATAGATGGTTTTCAGGCTGACCAAAGCTGAGATAGCTGACCGCAAATACAAGAAGAAGGTGTTGGACTTGGCGAAACAGTACAAGAAGGCGGGCGATATCGAAAAAGTCCAACGCTACCATGTTCCAGACGCAGTCAAGGTTCGATTGTTGCTTACATTCGATGTTTAAACTCGATTGACATTATTGTTTTTCAGGAAATTCCGACGAAGTATGTAGAAGCTGATGAAGGCGATGCGAAACCTGGCGGAGATAATCGCCGATGGGAAGAAGATCGATTACTCAGCGCTGTCATTCACTACGGCGCCAAAGACGCCGAAAAGGTCAGTTTCACAGTTTCCTTGCGAGATAGACTGAAATCATTCTGTTCTCTAAGACATCAAACTTTTTTATTTCACTTTTGTGCAACAATTTCTTATTTTTTCAGTTGAACAAGCAAGAGTTCGACCTAGTGCTCGATGACACGATTGACTTTGTTCAAGCGCTGCAAATGCCCGGCACCAATGAGGTTCGCGTTTCCTAAGTTTACTTGTTTTTCATCGCATTTAGACGCTATCATTTCAGGCTGAAGCGGCGGCGTCGGAAGCGGAGAAGAGGAAAATGTCGCTGCAAGAAACGCGTCGGTCTCTGCCCGTATTCCCGTTCCGCGAAGAGTTTATCCAAGCCGTTCGCGAACACCAAGTGCTCATTGTCGAGGGCGAAACGGGATCTGGCAAAACTACTCAACTGCCTCAATACCTATACGAATCAGTGCGTTTAATTTTTGCTTTCGTTGGCTAATGATCGTTTGACAATAACAAGCGGGTGCCCAATTCATTGCAACCATTTGTATAGTCAACATTTTGTACTGGGTAAAAAGAAGCTGGAAGGTGACACCGTAACCTGTCAGGCAAAAAAAATCATAAACCCACACTATCGTCGCGGGATTCAGTGAGTTTTTGTATTATACTTCAGTGATAGTCAGCGAGCACAAGTTTGTGCCAATGATGAGCGCCTGAGACAAAATCATTTCATTTGTCCTTATTTTCCTTTCAAGATCAAACCCCAGTTTTCTTCTTTACCGATGGCCAAATGTTGACTTTACATGCAGCTTGCGTTTGGTCAGTTTTTTACCCAGTGTCCTTCAGGGCTTCTGCGAAAACAAGAAGAAAGTTGGTTGCACGCAACCGCGTCGTGTTGCTGCAATGAGCGTCGCCGCCCGCGTCGCGCAAGAAATGAACGTGAAACTTGGATCAGAGGTCAGCGCGATTGCGTTGCGTGTGGGAGCGGATGTAAAGACATTACGATTTCAGGTCGGTTACTCGATTCGTTTTGAAGATTGCACGTCGGAACGAACAGTCGTCAAATACATGACGGACGGCATGTTGTTGAGAGAATTTCTGGCCGAGCCGGACCTCGCCAGTTACAGGTTTGCGTTCTACCTCTTTGATTTGTTAATGTGGCAAAAACGTTCACCACTTGAAATAATGCTCGCCGTTCGGCAATTACTTATAGTAAAACATTTTTTACTGGGTAAAGAAAAAAACGGGAAGGCGACACCGTAACCTGTCAGGGAAAGAAATTCATAAACCCACACTATCGTTGCGGGATTCAGCGAGTTTTTGTTTTACACCTCAGCAATACTCAGCGAGCACAAGTTTGCGTCAATGATGGACGCCTAAACAAAATCATTTCATTTGTCACGATTTTTGTTGCGAGACCAAACCCCAGTTTTTTTCTTTACCAATAGCCGAATTTTGATTACCGTATTTTCAGAAATAGTTGCACACGGTCCAGGGGGTTTGAAACAATAGTGGCACATTGGTCGTTCATTTTGAACGATATTCTATCGATGTTTTCTGTTTTTGCAGAACAAAGGCTTATGAAAAGATGAGAATATCGACAAATCTGACCATATTAGCCGTTAAATTGTTGATGAGAAAGTTGAAATAATAGTGACACACGTAGAAATAGTGGCGCAGGGTCCAGAGGGTTTAAAAAAATAGTGGCACTGTGCCAATATTTCCGAAGATACGATTTACTGCGTATTTGAAGAATTTGAGCAAAGAATCGTTGATTGCAGCGTGGTGATCATCGACGAGGCCCACGAACGGACGTTGCACACGGACGTTCTGTTCGGATTGGTGAAGGACATTGCGCGTTTCCGCAAAGACCTCAAGCTGCTAATTTCGTCAGCCACTTTGGACGCCGAGAAATTCTCCAAGTTCTTCGATGACGCGCCCATCTTCCGTATTCCCGGCCGGCGATTTCCCGTCGACATCTACTACACTAAAGCCCCGGAAGCCGACTACGTCGACGCTTGCGTCGTCTCCGTACGTTTTAGTTGCTCATTTATAGTCGGAATTTTTCGAACGGTTAACCGGAAATCGATCCAACACCCCTCAATTTATTTCGCGCGCCGTCAAAAATCCAGAATTTATTGTATTGAGTATCATTACTTCGTATGATTTTAATCCATTTCTAGTAAACGTCGCACAACGACATTTGTCACTATTGCAGATCTAAAATTCTGGGGTTACGGTGCTTTCTACAGTACTCTCTTTACCGTTAGAGAAATTATGAGTATACTGTTCGATAATGATTATGCTGATTGCTTGCAGGTATTGCAAATTCACCTGACGCAGCCGTTGCCCGGTGATGTGCTCGTGTTTATGACGGGCCAGGAGGAGATCGAGTCCGTGCAGGAGGCGCTGGTCGAGCGAACGAGACAGCTCGGCACCAAGATCAAGGAGCTCATTGTCCTTCCCATCTACGCCAATCTTCCTTCCGATCTGCAGGCGAAAATTTTTGAGCCCACACCCAAGGGTTCGAGAAAGGTACGAGTTGCAGTTGTTGTTTGATGCTTACGTATTTATTCTAATACAATCTCGGTCTCTAATAGAAGCCCCGTCTCTAATAGAAGCCCCGTCTCTAATAGAAGCCCCGTCTCTAATAGAAGCTCCCTCCTCCCCCCCCCTCGGCTTGACCTCGGTTAAAGCATGCATTTCCGGCCAAAGTTTGACATTTTCAAATAATTTCTATGCATTTTGAGGTTGAAAAATGCTCGTTCTTCAAAACGCTCTTCAAGTTTTAGTTGAAAACTGATAGGTTTTGCACTGAAAATCACCAAAAATCATCGATTTTGCGGGAAAATTTTTGATATCGTGTTAATCGAAAAATAGAAGCCGCGGGGGCTTATATTAGAATAAATGTGGTATATTGTGTTGGAAACAGACTGAAAATTGATACATGATAATCTTTTCACATAATGTTGCATGTGAATAGTTTTTGATTTGCTTCAGGTGATTCTTGCGACGAACATCGCGGAGACTTCGGTGACGATCGATGGTATTTCCTACGTGATCGACCCGGGGTTTTGCAAGCAAAACTCGTTCGACGCTCGCAACGGTGTGGAACACCTGCACGTAGTGCCCATCTCCAAGGCATCGGCCAACCAGCGAGCAGGCAGGGCCGGACGCACTGGACCCGGCAAGTGCTTTCGACTCTACACTGCTTGGGCCTACAAACACGAATTGGAAGCCCAACCGATTCCCGAGGTATAGTCAGAATTTTTCCAACCGTTAACCGCAAATTCATCCATTTCTTATTAACGTCCCACAATGACATTTAGTCACTATTGCACATCTAAAATTTTGGGCTTACGGTGCTTTTTCTACAGTACGCTCTTTACCGCCAAACAAAATTATGAGTATATTTCATTGGCTGATACTGTTGCAAATCTGTTTTCTCTTTCCATTTTGTTTCACAATATGCCTTGCGCATCCTTTCTGTCTGCAGCTGTTTGTCCACACCAGTTTGTGCTTTTCAGATTCAAAGAACGAACTTGGGCAACGTGGTGTTGATGCTGAAGTCGCTGGGCATCAACGATTTGATCCATTTCGACTTTCTCGATCCGCCACCGCACGAGACGCTAGTTTTGGCGTTGGAACAGTTGTACGCGCTCGGCGCCCTCAACCATCGCGGCGAATTGACGAAACTCGGCAGACGCATGGCAGAATTTCCCACCGATCCTTCCATGTCCAAGATGATCATGGCCTCTGAAAAGTTGGTTTCTTTATACCTTTCTGTATCGTTGTTTAATAAATGACTATAGTCAAAATTTTGGGTACGGTTCACCAATAATTAATGCTATTGAATGTCGCGCCTGCTCAAAAATCCAGAACTCATTGAATGGAGTATCAATAGTATGATAGTTGAATGGAGTATGATTAAAATCCATTTCAAGTAATGATCCATGAGAATATTTAATCGTTAGTACTGATCTAAAATTCTGGGTTTACGATGCTTTCTACAGTAATCTCTTTACCCAGTATAAAATGTTGAATATTCAGGTACGGATGTTCTGAGGAGATATTGACGATCGCGTGCATGTTGTCGGTCAACGGCGCCATTTTCTATCGACCAAAGGACAAAATTGTCCACGCCGACACAGCTCGACAGGGCTTCTGGGTCCCTGGCGGCGATCACCTCACCCTGCTCAACGTCTTCAATCAGTGGAAGGACACCGACTACTCCACGCAGTGGTCAGCGCCCGTTCTCTTGCGTTGTTCGCTTCAATATTTATTTTCTCAGGTGCTACGAGAACTACATCCAACATCGATCGATGAAGCGAGCGCGCGACGTTCGCGATCAGTTGGAAGGACTGCTGGAGCGTGTAGAGATCGAGCAGAAATCGAACAAGACGGACACGGCTGCGATTCGCAAGACGATCACTGCCGGCTACTTCTACAACACGGCCAAGTTGAACAAGGGCGGGCAGTACAAGACGGTCAAGCACCAGCAGACAGTGCTCATCCATCCCAACTCGTCGCTGTTCGAAGAGACGCCGCGCTGGCTCGTCTACTTCGAGCTCGTGTTCACTTCCAAGGAGTACATGCGCGAGGTACACTTTGTTTTGTTCATCAACTACATTTATTCAACATTGCGATCATCATTACAGGTGATTGAGATCGACAATGGATGGTTACTTGAAGTTGCGCCGCACTACTATAAGCAGAAGGAATTGGAGGATACATCTGGCAAGAAATTACCCAAACAAACCGGCAAGTCTAGACAAGACGTTACCCGCGATGGCGAACAATAATCAGCATACGAAGTCTACAAAGCGAATACTAATTTTTGTTATTGTTGTTGCTGTACAGCTTGAAACAAATTTTGATCAAAAATGTGAGCCTAACATGATTAGAAAGGAACATGATGACATCACGAAAGTATAGGTCGTGAATTAAACTAATGAGTGAAATATGCAAAGAAGCGTCGTCGGTATAAAGACCATGCGACCAACTTAGTTATTCAGACTCACCAAGAATAGAACTTAGTAGTCTCAACAACACATTAGATGGCCATTCGAAATGTGTCAAGAACACATCAGATGACCATTCGGAACGTCTCAAGGATACATTAGAATGGCCATTCGAAACGATCCCCAGAAATGAAAAGATTAGGGTTGACTAATTTTTCACTCTGACGATTGGCACACCAAGCAATGAAAAATACAGGGGTGGGTAAAAGTGTCCCCCTGTAATCGTTGTTATATGTATGAGAATGGAAGTTCCTTCAATTCCTGTAGAATAACAAACGCTCATGCATCAGAGCTTATCTACAGTCGAATACGAACGCTTCACGGCTGCGATGGGTCGCTTCCCATCGCCAGTGTTGTCACGTTGACGATGGTCTCCCGCTGGACCTGGGCATGCTCTGCAATAATGTTCAAACAGTTCCTGGTCGTTCACTTTGCTGCACCTGCATGCTCTTGTTCGGTCTCGGCGGGTGCTATCATGCAGTCGTAAGCCATCGGTAGGACCTCGCAGATCGCGAAGTGAGGACTGAACAAGGGCCACATTTCATTGTTGGGCATGTCAACCGTTTCGCCCGTGTCGATCAAGAAGACTTGGGAGCGGGACGGTTTCACACTCAGAACAGTGGCGCGCATGAACCGGTACTTGTTGTCGCGTTCGAGACCAACTACCGCCGCTGTGCCCGCCCTTGGATTGGTGTTCTGCTGCTTGGAAAGCGAATTGACGACCAGCTTCTGCAGTTGTCTCTGCATTGCCTTGAATTTCGCTCTTGTCTCATCGTTCCACTGAACGACGCTAATTCGAAGACCCCGTTTGCAAAATATCTGTAAAAATTCGGACAAGTTAACACTGCACTTTCATTATTGACAGAAGTTCACACCTTTGCACGAAAACACGTTCCGGGCTGTAACCCCACCTGCGCACGGAACATGATGTTTTTCCGTGATCTTTCTTATCCGCGCAGGCGAGCAAATATTAGTCGGGATGGAATGCCGACCGGCATTTGATGTTATTGAAGGCCGAAAAAAAATCGCCACACGGCGTTCTAGTGAGATGTGTATGAAAGAAGAGTTATACAATAAAAGTAAAACGAGACTCGAAACGCGACCGCTATGCTGAGTGTCATACTCACTGACTGACAGAATCAATCAATGAGGCTGGGCGCATGGCGGACGGTTGGAGAAAAAAATACGTGAGCAAGGACACGTCGGCCTTTGGTCCCGCGATGCGATTTGCAATAAGTCAGCTAATTTTTATGTCATGACGTTTTTTTAGCAATATTTTACGTCATGACTTTTTTTTAGCAATACGCGTTGCATGAACAAGGGCGGCCATTACGAGACCGTCAAGGCAGACCGTGCTCATCCATCCTAACTTGTCGCTGTTCGAAGAGACACCGCGTTGGCTCGTCTTCTTCGAGCTCGTGTTCACTTCCAAGGAATAGATACGCGAGGTGCATTTTTACTTTGTTCATCAACTACATTTATTCAACATTGCGATCATCTTGCAGGTGATTGAGATCGACAATGGATGGTTACTTGAAGTTGCGCCGCACTACTATAAGCAGAAGGAATTGGAGGATAC
>JAQGCX010000047.1:0-36162 GCA_034700205.1 Plectus parietinus
AAAGCGCCCAATATCAAAGTACCGTACATGATGAGGTCTCGAAACGGTTACTGAGTTTTTTGGTTCAAACTCAGTTGCTGGAAGTGCCCGTGAAGAGCCTAGTTGGAAGGGTGTTCAATCGACTTCCAGTGAGCCGTTCAGAATCATTCCGCACCATATGGGCAACTCTGGGCGTCGTTTGGCACTAATTGAACGAAAACGTACGAGTGATGGCGAGAAAGACGCGACGGTTGTCGGTGCCGGCCTCGTTGGTCGCTTCGCATTGGTACTCGGCGGCGTCGTCGAGTCGCACATCTTCCAACGTCAGCGTCAGCGACTTCTCGCCCGCCGTCACAAACATGTGCTTCGTCTTTTCGGCAACCTCTTCCTCATCTTCGTCCTGAAATTAATCCTCTCGTAATCCGACCATTAATTCCCACTGTATCACGCACGTCAGCCTGACGATTAGCTCGGATGGCTGCTCGGCGCTTCTTGACGACGTTGTTGCTGTCTTCGTCCATGCCGTTGCTGGTGGCGTGGTACTGTTCGTCGTAGGTGTCCTCGGTCTCTTCCTCCTTGTCCTTGCCGTCGACGTGCTGGGAGACGGTCTCGCTGGACGAGGGGGCTTCCAGCGTCTCGCCCTTGAAGATCCACTTGGCGGTGATCTCGCCGTCGCCGTCGTACTCGCACTTCAATTCGACTTTCATGCCCTGCGTGGCCGTCACGTTCTCAATCGGCGCAATCTTCGGCTTGCCTGAATAGAGATATATCACGCCTGTCTACTGTGCAATTATCGCATTCTTACGGAACACGGTTACGGTGGTGCCATTGCGCGCTTCGGCGACGTCGTTGCTGGCGACGCAAGTGTAGGGACCGGCGTCGTCTTCGATCAGCGCCTGGATGATGAGCGAACCGGGCTCGGGGAACTCGTACTTGTCGGTGGGCTCGATCGCGGTGCCGCTGTTTTCGTCTTCCGGTGTGCCCTGCATAATGCGACAATGCAGAGGATGCAGCTGCCGGTTGACGGATTCAGTCCATCGCGACCACACCCCCAAACAGCCTGATCCGGTCCTGCGACATTGTCGCTCGAAGCGCCAAACGGCCGTCGGCGGTCATTGTTGACGGCGCTCAGAGGAGCAATTTGTCAGCGCCGCCATCGAATCAATCACAGCCATCGGCGGTCGGACTGAGGGTCACTCGCCCGCGCCGCCCTGCCCCCCGTCCGCCCGGGCCGACCCCGGCAATCAGTTCGGATAACTTTGCGGACGGCAGTTGATACATGACACATGGCGCCCAGATGCCGCCCTTTCTCACGCCGATCAACACCGTTTGGACTCACCTTGTACCACTTGTAGTCCGGCGCTGGCTTGCCAATACCCTGACATGTCAATGTCAACGGCTGTCCTTCATAACCATGCTCGGTGGGTTTTGAAAACAGAGTGATCTTCGGAGGGGCTAAATAAAGACGAGTGTACTAGCGGTACCAGACACACACAAGTCCCTAGAGAACGATCAGTCCAAGGGGACAGCACGCGAATCGATAAACATAAAATCCGCCCGATTAATACATCCCAGCACGCGATTAAACTCTTTCATCACGCTCCGCAACTTCCGACACGGCACAAGAAACCGAACAAAAATAAGTGAAAGAAACGCAACGTACAGTAGCCGGTGACGTTGATCTCGCGACTATCGATATTAGGCTCCTGGATGGCCATACACACGTAAGTCCCATCGTCTTCTTCGGATTGGAAATCGGGGATGATGAGCACCTGATTGTCTTCCTCGAACTTGTATTCGCGCGGGTCGTCTGAAAGCAAAAGTCGATCGGTATTTCGCAATCGTCATTCTTCAGCAAACAATCTATGGATGGGACTGGTGACGCAAACGATAGGGAATCCTCTCAAGCGGAGCTTGAAAGCGAAAGCTTTCTGGCCGCGCGGATATCAAATTCCTCACATGCCCTCTCTCTCGTAAAGCCGCGTCGGACCTCAAAAGCGTCCCGCCGCACGTCCACACCACCATATCGCTCCAGAAAACACACGCGCGCATTTTTTTCGCTTCCAAACGTGTGCTAACATATTTGTTTGGCTGGCGGCGGCACAGCGCGAAAAGAAAACACCACGCCGCCACGGTTTTCTACAACGCCACGTGCACAGGCGACGACAAGGTTGAGGAAGAATCGCTGTTGAGCAAAAAAAAGAAAAGATGACGCATAGCGGGCGTAGACGGTCGGCTGCTAAACGCCTCCCCATGAAAGAGCCCCGCTCGACCCGCCAGTCGGTAACCACTCGAGCCGTAGGTCGCAATGAAACTCACCGGTTCTCAGCGTGACACCATTGCGTCGCCAGACTAAAGTCGCAGGCGGCGTCGCTTCGACTCGGCAAACGATCTTCGCTTCCGTATTTTCTTGAGGATGCTGCTCAGTCGGCGCATCGACGAACTTGGGTGCCACTGAAAGCAACTCCGTCAATTTCGATTCAAAGGCGATCGTGCGTACTGATGATGGTGACTTCGGCGGGCGCCTCTTTGCTCTCGTCGCCAATCGTCACTTTGCAGATGTAGGTGCCCGCGTCTTCCGTCACGGGTCGCATGATCATCATACCCATCGAGTGATCGTTCTTCGGTATGGTAGAGATTCTGCAAAACACAGTCTCTCTGAATCATAAGACAACAAACAGGGCGAAATGTGCGTACCGGTTGTTTTGCGCGCCCACGGGTTTGCCGTCTTTCAGCCATTCGATGGAGACTTCGGATTCCTCGGTTTCGGTGACGGTGCATGACATGAGCAAACTCTCGCCCGCTTTCCATTCCTTCAGTCTCGCCGCCGCCGGCACTACCGTCACTTGGAAGGCTGCAAATATGCGTACTCGTCATGTCCCTTCATATTGTAATGCGATCCCTCGGCGTTCCCAGACGTTGCACGGACAATGGATGAGGGTAGCATGTCTAGCTCGAGCGTGTGCGGGGTGGGTTTCGGTCAGCTAACGGCGCGTACTACAACCCCTTAGCGGGTCGAGCTCCACTGCGTCGGCCCCAGCAGCGTCGGTCTATGGCTGAGCAAATTTGCCCCGTCTCTCTCGTAGAAAACAAACACATTGTCTGGCTGCCGGTGCGCGCGCTGCGTCTCACAGATACAGTCCCCAAATCGGTCGACCCCGAAAACAATCGTCTCAAGCCGTCAATGCAACCACTGCCCAGCACCCGCGACCCATCCACCAAACGGCCACAGTCGCCGCACCAAAGAGACCGTCAGCGGCTTAGCGAAACCCGACCGGAAGGCTTATTTCAAATCGATCCCATCGGTCGCAGTCCATTGAATTTGCTGACCGCATGCTTAATTAGCTTGCCGCCGCCCCGGGGTGAGTGCATCATTGGTATTAGGCGTCGTCCTCGCGACGTCCGAGGGTAAAGACAAATGCGTGTCGCATCAATGCAGTCACTCACTGCTCGTGCACGGCCGCCGCCGGCTGTCATCGACGACGCGACGACTGTGCAGAGCTGCATTGGTCGCACTGGCCAGCCGTGCGCGTTCACAAAAAAGCGTACCGCCCCACCAACCAGATCAATACCGGCGTCAGACTCGTCCCTCCCACTGCCACATGCCAAGAGAGTGTCGGACCGATCGAGCAATGTCTCTGCACTGCGCGACTTGGCCGCGATATTAAGCCGCGGCACCTGCGCGTGTCCCGCAGTAGCTTCTTATGCGCCTTTTCGCTTTGCTTTTCTAGCGGCTTTCGCTCAGACGACGGCGTGTGGAGGTCGTGCATAGCGAGTCCCCTTGGACGACGGGCGCTGAGCGACAGTGGCGATGAGAGAAAGGGCGATTACGAGTGTGGCGACGGTGGGCGTCGGACGGGACGGGCGGTCAGCGGGGCCGGAGGTCAAATTACGCAGGCACCTGTCCCTACGCCGCCACAAACGCACCACGCTCCGATGGGTCCTAGGATCGTCGCGCTCTCACGTCCGCAGTTCACGACGCACGCTCTGAGCGCGGCGCTTTCTGCCATATCCGTCAGAAATGTAACGCAAATCGCGTTATCGTACGATAATGGGGCGATTTCTGTGCAACAGCGCGTCGAGTCATGCCAGCCCCGCGGGAACACTCGGACGTTCGGATCGATTGTGACTCACAACGGTCAGGGCACTTGTCCGAACAACAAGCTGGCGCGGCTACGTGACAGGGGACTTGATAAGCGACAGCCCAGAAACCGGTCGATCACTCCGCTCCGCGTCTCATCCTGTCCGTTCAATCAAGCTGGCAGGTCGTATTTCGCTGTCGCGTGTTGACATTAGCAATTGCCCCGCGGTCTGGGCGCTTCCCCCTCTCCTCAGCCCCACCATTGCTTGACTAACGCGAAAATTAAGCGCAACAAGTTGATCACAAGTGCATGGGAACAATGCCAATGCTCAACGAGACACGCAGATTGCAACAACATATTATTAGCAATAAAATAGCACAATCAAGATAAAAAAAGCTGACTTACCCGCGGTGACCGTGAGGAAAGACAGGAACATCCACGTTCGACATATCCGGATCTCCATCTCAACTCTGACGATGCACGCGTTCTCTTACCTTCCCTCAGTTACGAAAAGGAAAAAATTGCGAAACAGAAGCCGAACAACAAATGGACCGAAGCACTCGCTCGCGTTTCTCTGTCGTCTGCACACGACCGCCGGTCGGTGGGTCGGTCGTTGGCGCGGTTGAATCTCGCGGTTTACAGAAGAGCGTCTGAGTATCGACACAGTAAATCGTCCACGCATCGTTACTTTGTAAGAGCCGATCTTCACAAATCCATTTCAAATTAACATTTTTTTTGGTCTTGTAAGGAATGATTTGGCCGACATTTCAACACCTATTATTGTTGCCTAGAATTAAGAGCAAGCAGATGGCAGATGTGAACAAGGGTGCCTTTATTGCGCGCATTTTTAATGAATGTTGGTCAGTCGGCACTGTTACATACGATGAAAAGGTTGACCCTTAACGGCGAGTAGGATCGGCGTATCACTACTGCACGTCCTGCTGAAGCGGATCGGAGATAGCGTCCTTGGGCAGCTGAGCGCCGGATGAGTCCTGCACCGCGGCGTCCGCGTTCGAAGTCGAGTGGCGTCGACGGCGAGAGCGATCCGACGCAGACCGATGGCGATGGCGGCGCTCCTGCTGGTCGCTCCCACCGGCGGCATCCTGGTTGCCCGCTTCCTGCGCCAGGTCCGACGAGTCTTTGACCACAGCGACTGCCTCTCCGGCTGTGCCGTCTTTGGCTCGATGACGGCGACTCGACGATCGCTTCGAACCGCGACGACCGCTCGTCGATCCGTAACGATGGCGACGATGTCGCTTCTCGGCGACCGGGTGAGCGTCGTTCGCTTCGACCGTTTTGGGCTTGTCTTCTGCGAGCTTGATCTTGAAGTCGGGGATGGGCTCGGCTGCGGGCGCACGATCGGCGGCGCTTTCCGGCTCCTTGTTCCCTTCAGCCACGGCCACTTCAGCTCCTTGGCTGCGGTGTCGACGACGCCGACGGCTGGAGCCGCTTCGCTTGTTGCCACCTGCCGTTGAGGATCGCTGAAATTGTACCGTTTTGTTTGTGCATGAGAGAACTCAATGAATACTCGATGAAGGTGGCGTCGACTGCCTTTGTTGTCCTGGCCGCCCGATGGAGTCTCGGGCGGAGCGCTTGACTTGTCTTCTGCGAGCTTGATCGTGAAGTCGGTGATTGGCTCGGCTGCAGGCGCACTGTCGGCGGTGACTTTGAGCTCGGTTGGTTGCGTTGCTTCGACATCGGCCTCCGCGCCTCCTTGGCTCTGGTGTCGACGACGCCGACGGCTGGAGTCGCTTTTCTTGCCGCCATCTGCCGTTGTGGACCGCTGAAAGGAACCAGAGCATTGCTGGTGCTGCAAGAGGAATTCGTCCATACCCGATGATGGCGACGGTGTCGACTGCTTCCCGTCTTTTCCTGTCCAGTCGGTGTCGGTTGCGGCACTTGTTTGTCGTCGACGAGCTTGATCGTGAAGTTTGTGATGAGTTCGTCTGGCTGGGGTGCATCTTCGGAGGGGATCGGGATCGGCTCGGGTACTGTCTGGTCGCCGACGTGTTCAGTCTGGACCTGATCCACTAGACAAACGCTGACCGATTCGACCACGGCTGGAGAAGGAACGAAGTCTGCCGGGGACTCGGTCGACTGCAGGTGGTCGTACTGGTAGAACGACGGAGAGACATCGACCTGCGTGGAAGCGAGCGAGTCGGACCCGACGGGCGGTGATTGCTTGGTCGGATTGAAGGATGGCGTGCTGATCAGGTCGAGACTGGCCAGACTCGACGGAGGCGTGAGGGGGGCGACATTGGGCACGAGCGCGTCGAAGAAGGATCCCAGGAACGGCAGGCCCTCCTCGCCCATGCGCAGCTTCTGCTTGTGAATGGCGAACGCCACCAACAGCACCACCACCGTCAGCAGGAGCAAAGCTAACATGCTGCGATCAGACCGCTTGCCACAAGAGACTAGTATACACAATGACATTTTGCATTATTTTATGCCATGTTGCATAGTTCCCGTAAGCAGGGCAAGAAAACAACCAGATGAATACAGTAACTGCAGTGGTTGTGTGTACAACCCAATCGACACAATCGGCAACTTTTTCAGCCTTGCCGTAATTGTAGGAACATTTCAGTTCTCAGGAAGGGTTTCTTCGCCCAAACTTGGCAGACCCGATTGCTGCTTCGGCATTTCGTACAATTTGCCACACAGCGATGAACACAAAGAGCTGCACAGTTCGTCACGATTGTTCTTCCTTGGACTGCCTTCAAGAACATTTACCCATCATTATTGAGATGCAATTATGACAATAAACTGCATTTTCGTAGTTCTTATACATGAAACTTATTATGTGTAAGATGTAAGCGAACATGAAAGAGCAACGAAATTCACTTTAATGCGGCTCTGAATGTTTTCTGCAGTGATGTTCAGGGCTGGCCCGGCCCTGAAAAAATTGACCGGGCCGGGCCGATTTTCAGAGAAATTATTGAATGTAACACTTCAAAATTATCGATATGTAGAACAGCTTATTTGACTGGGTAGAGTATGCAAAATGTCAAGTTTAGACGATTTTTGACTTGGAAATCAATCAAATTGACGGTCTATATCTACGTTTCGTCAGCTTTTTTTCTATTTCGGTTCAGGCCGGGCCGGATCCGGGCCGGCCTGGAGGAAAAGTACCGGCCCTGAAAAAATTGACCGGCCGGGCTTTTTTTTGACAAAATTTCCGGGCCCGGCCCGTGAACATCACTGGTTTTCTGTTGATGTGGAATTTGTGAAAACAACGCATACTTACCAATCTCTATTTCTCGGTTGAGAACAGCTCCAGTGCGTGACTCGACAACTTTGCACGAGTAGGTGCCATTGTCTTTTTCCGGATCGAATTTGGGAATTTGAAGCACTTGCTCGTTCTCAAGGAACTTGTATTGGCGCCGTGATTCTAAATATTTGTAAATTGCGCGCAATAACGGAGCATCTTATTTTCAAAAGCCTTCTTGATAGGATGGTATGATGACGATTGACCAAGAACCTGTTAGGGGCATGGTTCCTAAGCTTGTTAGGTGACTTAGGGGAAGGGGGGGGGGATCGAGATCGCTTAGAGGGTGATGGTAGCTTAGGCTAATATGTACACCGCTAAGCCTAAGAACAAGGGGTCCTAACAGGTTATCGAACAGGTATTTTTGGTCAATCGTCCTCATCCAGGCGGCGCTTACCTCAAAAGTTTCGGCGACAGAAGACTGTTTGGATCCTTTCTTGCCGACGGAAGCGATTAGCTGCTCGACGTGCGCAAGGGCGATCGATAACGAGTCGATACTTATAGACATCGGTGGCGGAGCGCGGTCCGAGTACTAAAGTCCAACAGTAAATCGGCACCAACAGCTAAAACCAACAGATTACCGGTTACGCGTTCGAATTTCCGTCATAGGAGGTTCGCTTCGTTTACCTGCAAACATTTTCATAACAAACAACGCACAGAACGTCGGCGCTATGCAGAAACTGGACTTGCAATGCAAACATAAGCCATGTAACTCAATAAGAGCGCACTCAAGGAGAAATGCATTCGAGAAAAATTGGTGGACGTCGAATTGCCAATAGTTTACTGTATCACCGATTGCACTGGCTCAGCAAACCAAAGACGACCAGTCATACACGGTTACTACATTCGAGCAACGAGAACTTGAAAATGACGCCACTTGTTTTGCCTGCCAAATAGATTCGCGGCGTATGAGAGAAGTCATCGAGCAAAAACGCTGGCGACACAACAAAGGTTAAAGAAAAATTTCGTGAAGCCGAAGAGCTCAACGTCAGATCAAGCGCAAACGCATGTACGACGCTCTTCGGACAACAAAATACAATATCACACAAAACGGCAGCAGTCTTCTAGCGCAGCTTTTTTATGCGATGGTAGAGCGCGTCGACCACCTGAAATAGACGGCGGTCCGCGCACGCTCACAAACACTCCATTACCTCTCCCATCGCGTGGATGGTGTCGACGGCCGTCGCAAAGGTCTTGTCTTTCGGCACGTCGTCGTACACAATGAGCACGCCGTCGCCTTGATGCAAGCTGCCTAAAATAGCGGAACATAGCAATGTCCCTTTCACTTCTAGTCGAGAAGAACGTACCGCTAAACTTCTTGTCAAGGATCATCTGGGAGAGCTTCTTCTCCACTTTGGCCTGGTCGAAGCCGATCTTGAGCGCGATGTGCTCAATCTGAACCCGCGAGTACGGCTCGATGATGCGACACAAGTCCTTCTCGAGCATGCTGTCGCTGAGCGAGTTGAAATGCTTCTTCACAACCGGGTCGCACTGTAACTCTTTGCGATAGCTGCCGAACGCCTGAAACACAAACGGTTGAGAACGACCACCTTCTTCCACTACTCGCCTTGTTGAAGTCCGCGAGAGAGCGCTTCTTAGCGGCATCGGCGATGGCTCGCATCGCGTCCAGATCACTACCCGAGTATTTCAACGCCAGCTTGCCTGACAACAGGGTGTGCACCTCGTCCGGTCTGAAAACGGGGCGCATTGCATACAAATCTTGTTGACAAGTAGCTGCGTACATGTCGAGCATGACCTTGCTCAGCAGCATGTACTTGAGCGCCCGAAGCGCGTCCGGCTTCTCGTCGACCGAATCGTAGCCTTCGAACGATTCGTAAAAGTACGAAAACGCTGTCTTGAAATCTCGCTCGTCGGCAGCGTGTAAAATGCCTGCAATCCACAACAACCAATGCGCTGATATTCCATATCAATACAGAAAGTCCGCTCGCTATATCTGGCCCCGTAGACCGGCAGTTCAAACGGTATGGAATGCGGCTGACCTGACTGCATGTCCAGAGCGGCCTGCATGCGCGGAGGGATGTAGATCGAGTTAGCCGTAGTGCGAGCAGAAGTGAGCGCTCCTCGCGCCTTGGTCAAGTTGCTCAGATTGTAGCAGCTCTTGCTTTCTTCGAGCTGCACTTCGACGATCAGATCTTTGTCGTCCAACTTCTTCAGTTCGCGCACAAGTGGGGTCGCTAAAATATAGTTGCGAATGACGAAGATATTACTGATTTCCGCTTTTATATTAGCTACCATCAGCTTTTTAAACGGTTTTGATAAACTGCCTACCCATAGCGAGAGCTTCCTGGTAGCGAAGAAGGTCGTTGTACAGACGAACCAACCGAGCCTCCAAAGTCTGTCGAAGAAACACGCGGTTCTGATCTCGAGCCCATTCGATGCATTCTTTGCACAGCTCCACCTAAAACTCCAAACAATGGGCAACAGAAAAGCAGTGTACAGTTTTTGAATCATAATTTCAATCATTCAACAAATTTCAATAATTGCTATTAAGTACACCAATATGAAGAAAAAAGTCACACCTTTATGTCGCCGTCTTCATCTTCAATCGTCAGACACAGATCGAGCAAATTGCGGACGAGTTTAGCCGCCTTCGCTTTTCCCAGCGACACCAGAAACGGTCGCGTGTTTTCGATCATTTGTCGCAAATCTGCAAATATCACTATCAGTTCGCGCACAAACAACACTTTTCTATGCCAGAAAAAGAAATCGGCTTTGTGCAGCACGAGAAAATTGCACGTTGTAGAATTTGGAGCAAAATTAATCTCACCCTGGGTTCTCTTGGATTTGGCGAGAATGTTGCCCAGTTCCATGATGGACTCCTCCTTCTTCTTGATGTCTTCCTCATCGTTCGGCTTGACCGGTGATTTCACTGCAATTGGCGGATCATTGGCTTCATTCCTCACAATCAACAAACAATACCGAAATTGGTCAGATATCGAATGGCATTCTCCTCGTTTTTATGCGGTGCATTAGCGAGAGTCTCCATCACCGTTCCTCCTGACATGATTCAAACACAATAAACAGACTTCTCAGTTAATTCTTCTCCGTTAAAATCGCAAGTTCTAAATTTGTTACAGAAGCGCACACAAGGAGAAGTGACGCGCGCGTGATGATGCTGCACAAAAACAAGATGAATGAATGAAATGCGCGTTGAATCCATTTCAAAACAAACGGGCATCCAAATACGAATGTACGGTACTCACGGGTGCGATGCCAAGATTGTGCAATACTTTCGATAAAATTGTTGCCGAGCCGATTTTGACTCAAAGATCTCCGTGTCTTGTTGTAACTCCCGTTCCTCTTTATCTGCTTCATCTTTGTCGCTGTTAAATCGGCCGAATTAGTGGCACCCACGAAAAGAAAGGCTCAATTGCTCGAATGGCGGCCGCGACGAGTCCATGGAAGTCGAGTGCGTGGGGCGCTGCTTCGACCGCCGAAGACGACAACGAACCGATCGTATCGTTTGCCGAGATCATGAGCGAAGAACTGGCGGTCAAGCTACAGTGCGAAGAAGAAGACGCCTACGTATCTGCGGTCTCTTCGTCTTCGTTGGTGACGGACACGGAATTGCCCAGAGCGTGGACGAATCCGGATGCCGACTGTTCGGACGACTTGCTGATGGCTCGACTGATGCAGCACGAATTTGATCGGGAACACGACGAGCAATTGCGTCGACAGGAAGCCAAGTACAATGGCAAAGACAAAGGTGAGCAAATGGTGTGACACTTGCCGCCGATAATCATAATCGATTTAGTGTCGGTCTCTTTCGGCAAGTACTTGCACACTCACCCGCTGGAAGAGTCATCGAGTAGTGAAGAAGACGAAGACCTTCGCGAAATGATCACACATAAAGACTACAGTATAGTAGTTGAAAATATTGTGCTTGACATCATCGATCACCGTTACAGACAAACGCAACCCGGACTTTGGTACTTGCGGATTTGTTCGAGATGCAGACGGAAAGATCATTACCAAGCACGACAAGGATATCACCGGTCGCAGAAACGTTGCCAAAACACTGCAGGTGAGGGAAAGTGACTTTTAGGCTACGGTGTAAAAGAGCATAAACTTTATTAACTTGACTTCTTCAATGGTCGTGTTGCAGTTTCCTCCCGACTTTCCCATGGGCGACGCGTTCGACATGAAGCTGAACAACCAAGTGTATAACGTGCTCAAGAAGCACTCGCAGACCGAACAGAAGCGACATCAGCGCGTCAAGGACAAGGACGAAAAGGCGACCGCCGAGCTGTCCATGGACGCCAACACTCGACTGATCCTGTTCAAAATGGTCAACAATGGCCTGCTCGAGTCTGTGAGCGGCGCCATCGCCACAGGCAAAGAGTCGGTTGTATTCCATGCGATCGGCGGCCTCATTCAGTAATCGTTTGTGGCGGTAGATGTGAAATGACTAAAGTGCTTCAGAGAGAATGGCAGAGAGGTGCCTGCCGAATGTGCCGTCAAGGTATTCAAAACGGTACTGAGCGAGTTCAAGAATCGCGCCGAGTACGTCAAGGACGACTTCCGCTTCAAAAATCCGCGCAAAGTGTTGCGCGTGTGGGCCGAAAAGGAATTTATGAATCTGAACCGGTTGGTGGTCTGCCGCCGTTGTCTCTAGTCGCAAAATTTCCATTGCAGCATGAACCGCGCCGGACTTCGTTGTCCGCAAGTCGTCAAGCTCAAGAAACACTTGCTTGTGCTTTCATTTATTGGCAAAGACGGCCATCCAGCACCCAAACTCAAGGACGTTTCCTTCAACGACGAAGAGTCCAAGATGGCTGCTTTCAACGACTGCCAAGAGGTGACATCATAGTCTGTGGTGTGTATGTGCAAAGTGATACTTCAGCTGATGACGAAAATGTATCGCGAATGTCGGTTGGTGCACGCCGACTTGAGCGCGTTCAACGTGCTGTACTGGGAGAATGAGTGCTGGTTGATTGACGTGTCGCAGGCGGTGGACATCTCGCACCCCAAGTCTCTCGTGTTCCTCGTGCGCGATTGCCAGAACATCGTCGACTATTTTGCACGCGCCGGTCTCGAGCAGGTTCCCACAGTGCGCGAGCTGTTCAACCGTATCACCGAGCTGAACATGGAGACGGATGAGAACTTTATGCTGCAGGTCTAGTTGCACGTTTGAAGTGAGCTGAATTTAATGCTTTGGTTTCAGGTTCAACAATTCGCCTTAGAAAATCGCCATGTGCAGTTCAAAGATGACAAAGCGAAACCGGCGGATTGCGCCCTTCGCAATTATAATGATGAGAAGCACGAGCAAAATAGTAGAGATGTGTCTCCCGCTCGCGATTACCACTAGCAAGTCGGTAACAATAGTCGTTCCCATATATACGTATGACTATTCTTAAATGTGTTGGCATTGTACGTACCAGTCAGGAACTCGGCAGTTGTTATTTTGATTTGAACATAATGGTTTTCCATTGAATTGTGGTGTCAATTTGACAATCGATATTGCTGCTTCTCAGATACCATTATCGACCAGAGGCTACAGCTTTTGTGCCAACGATGAATGATGTCATGATTTTTTTGCCGTCTGACGTCTGAGCAAGCACGCAAAGTCACTGTAAATGTCAACGGGGTGCTTTTTTTGCTTCATGACTGAGAGATTTATGCATCGATCCAGAACTGCGAATTTCGACGAAGCGAAGCAGTTGATGGACAGGAAGAGATGGTCTTCGAGGACAACTTCCGGATTGAGGAATGCGGAACGGACGGATGGCGGGTGACGAGCGGTCGTGTTTTGCGGGCGCATTGACGGCGCTAATATTCATCAGCGTGCGCGGCGGTCGTTGTGGAGAGGCGAAGACGGCATCACTGATCAAGGCAAAGAGCATGATTCACGCCGGCAATCGATATGCGTTGGCAGTGCAACATATCTCTGATCGGCGTTCATTATGCACAGGGGAGCGGTGATGACGTACGCTGCGGTCTACCAGCCGATCAGTGGAGATGAGCGCGGCTACCGTAGCGCAGAGCAGTGGCGAATGACGCCGCACGGGCTGTAATCGGATTCGGCGGCGACTTTTACAAAGCGACCGCGCTCGTTTCGTGACTGCCATTTTCGTGCTGACTCATCGGCGAACGAGGCAAGATCGGTCGGCGCTCGAGGAAGCGAGGGAAATCGATGGCGGGTGGGTCGAGGCAGACGGCTAGTAAAATTCGCCAATTCCGCTCGCGCGAGATTGTCCCCGTCCCATTGGGAAGCGACCAACTCGCCTCGTTCCTCGTGCGCCTCCAGCTCGACCGTCGCAATCTGCTCGGGCCGGCTGGCTTTGACACCGCGGACTGGCTCGCACTCGTACTGAGATTCAATTACATGACTCCTTACTTGCATAATACATCCGTAGCATTTGTACATTTCTGCGGCCACTAGACGCACTGTCATCTGCGACTATGGGATATATCAGGGCATATGGTAATAATATGGAGCTACCGTTGGCAGGGCGGTCAGCGATCACGTAGCAACCGATCGCCGCCAGCTCACTCGTATTCTGCACGCGTGTGTATACTTGTGGCATCACGATGAGCAGCGGTGCATCGCCGAAATAAATACTGCAGTCTCCACGATGGACGCGTCTAGCCGACGACATGGAGAATGCGCAGCCCAGGAAGCACTAGGGAGAAATCAGTCTGCCGACGCAGCGAATGCCTTGAGCTCCGTGAACACCTCGGTGAAGTAGGTGGCGCTCGAGTTGATGCGCAGCATGTCGGCGCTGCGCTCGTTGATGATGCGCACGCAACGGTCCCAAAAGCGGTCGCGGTTGTGCTCCACGAGAAACGGTTTCAGCGGATAGCTGATCTCGTTCCCCATGTACGAGTACGACAGATACAGACACGTCAGCACCACCGACTGCAACTCGTGCTCCGTCCCGATTCGTCTGTCCACCACCCTGAAACACGCAGTACTGCGAACAGGCCGAGCAGTCGGCGACCAAAGACTCCTTACGGCTTCACGAGCATGTAAACGAAGACTAGATTGGCCGGGTTGATGAACGCGATGTCTTGCCAGCCCTGGAGCAACAGAGAGCGATCTACGGTACGCAACCACATGACGGCGTCGGCTGGCTCAAAGTCTTTCAGGTGACGACAACGCCGCCAGAGAAACTCGCCGAGGCAGCGCAGTAATTCTGACGTGGACGCCTGAATGACAGTCTTGCGTGAAGAGCCTTTGCCGGCGGCGGCTTTCTGCCCATTGCTGACGAGGCGACAGTCGTTTAGGGTTTGTCCGTTGGCGACCATGCGCACGGACTCTGGCCGGAGCTGTCTGGCCGACAAAACGCCGTTGGGGTGTGCATGGTGCGTTGGCGACAGTGGGGTCTGGGCTTTCGGGCCGACGGGCGAGATGAGATTATTGTTCACAAAGTCCTGCTTGCTCAGACGCAGCTCGCGACGCAAATCCTCACGAATGCTATACAGATTCGGGATGACAGTTTGTTGGCTGGGCGTGGGGTATTTCTTATAGTTCTGATTGGTATCTAGAGCGAGCGTCACTTGCGAGTACGGTTCGCCAGTGCGCGCTGCCGGCGCTGGTTGGACGACCGACTCGGTGCTGCGCGCCTTCTTGCCCGCACCGCCCAGTCGTTTCGGCCAGTTCCAGCCACTAACAAACATGGAGTGGTGTTTGGCGCTCTTGGTGCCGGCGGTCAACTCGGTGGTGTTCCCATACATGAATGCGGCGTCGGCGGCGTCAGGCGTTCGAAACAAATCGTTGGCGACGTAGGTGGTCGATCTGAAAGTACAGGGTGGAGGAATGCGGAGGGTGGAATCAGTGCCGGATTATAGTGGAAGCACAGTAGGGACGTGCTTAGGGCGCCGCGGTCCCCGAAAAAACATGATAAGGGAAAAAACAATCCCTTATGTTTTAGGGGGCCCCAAGCCGACATTGAGGGGGCCCCCAAAGGGGGGACTCTTATGTAGGGGCCCCCATTTGGCCTTCCGTGGTTCGGGCCCCCGACCCCCGATGATCGGGCCCTGGATGAAAGAAACGAACCTTTGGTGATGTCTGCGGGCGCTCATGTCCAGCGAGGCGGGTCTCTGCACGAGCGGCGCCGGGCCGGCGACGGCAAATGAGCGCGCGACATCGGCGGCTGTGAGAGAGTGGTCGGAGGAGAGACTGAGGGCCGTGCCCATGCTGGTTTTGCGTCGAGGAGCGAAGAAGACCATCGAACGGCGTATTAGCGGGGGTGGACGGTGCTGTCGTCGGTCAGGCCGCCGACACCGACGAGCAAATCGGATCCGTCAGCGCCCATCAGCGTCGGCGGGTCGAGTCGTTACGAAAGGGAATTAGCAGCAAACAGACAGCGAGACAGAAGCGACGAGCAGGCCGCCGACGAGATGGGGCGTCGGCCGCAATTCCTTGAAGCCAAGAGCACGGAACTCGTGCTTGCCGATCGATAAGCATGCGTCCTCGTCCACGGCCACGGCCCGCAAATGAGGCAGCGGTCGATACGCTACAGCAAGGTGGCCGTCGTCGACGATTGATTGCATTTTGGTCGTCGGTCGGCGACTTCGGTAATCATGCCCGCCCGGCCCGTTCCTCTATTCATTAGCTCGTCCAGCGCTCTCTCAGACGTCTTCCGCGTCTCCGTACTATCCTGCATCGCCGTCCCCCGAGAACAAACACTCCAACCAGCGCGCTCTGCGTCAGCCTCCAACCACGTAAACCGAACGTTCGCCTCGCTGTTCCCATTACCGTAGTCGTTCCTATTACTGCATGTTGCTTCAAAACGCTTTTCTCGAAAATCCACATGCACATCAAACAATAAGGCACATTGCATCATCATGAGCGCAGAGATAATCAGCTGAAGAAGAAGACGGAATTGGCAACTTCTTCGATCTGCAGTTTGCCAAAAGTGTGCATAGGCAGGAGCTGAGCTTCGAGCTTCTCGAACATCTCGTCCCCGATGTCCTCTCTCAACTGTTCGGTCAAGTAAGTCTTGCTCAGTTGGCCGCCGAGGAGTTCGATCAATGGAATCTGGTGCAAATTGATGAACTGCTGCCGACATATGGTATTCATCAGCGGAACGTGGGCGGCATGCGACCAGAAGCAGTCGTGCACCGATGAAAAGGTCATCCCCAGACGGTGAGTATGCAAAGTCGTCAGCATCATGTGTGTCGCGTCGAGCGAATGGATGTAGTTGGGCGGGAACGAATTCATCTGCTTGTTCGCCTGCGGCTTGAGGTAGCACGCGTCGCCCGCGATCTTTTGCACGACGTACGGCTGCACGACGGGCATGGCGAGCGGCGTCATCCACTCCATCGTGCGCATGCAGTACTTGCCAGAGATCATCGCCGCGCATTCCCGGAACCACCGTTTCAGCTGCCTGCAATAGCGCGCTCATCATTCACTGAAAACCACAGGTGCCAAAGAATAGTCCGATCAATAAGTTTTCACCGGGAAAACCAACATCTTACGTACATGGAACTGACGAAGGCTTCGTCCAAACTGCTCAGCGTTAAGTTGGCGAGATACGCTGCGAAAACGCGCGCCTGTTTGTCGGTGAACCCCAAGAGGCGCAGCTGGCGCTTGATCTGCAGCATGGCGCCGTAGTTGGTCACCCCGTAGACGGTGGTCATGACGGTCTGCTTGATCGTCTTGCGAGCGATTGGTCCGGGAAGCAGTTTTCTCAGCTCGCGAGCAACAAGTCGTGCCGAGTCATTGTCCACGTTGGACTCGTCGAGTAACCTCTTCTCCTCCACACTGAAGTCAGACCGCTGTGGTATCTGGCGGCGCTCAAACAAATGCACCTACCGTTCGGCAACACTCATGTAGACATCTTGCGGACGTTCAGCCGGCAACAAGTTGACATTGAACGCGCCGACCTGATCTCTGCCGAGCGCGGCGTAGTGCTGCAGACCGTTGCACGAACCGTCTTGATGCACCGGCAAATGACTGACGAAACTGGCCGGGTCTCCGCTGCGAATTGCGTCGCGAATCTCAAAGCACGCCGCCAGCACTTGACACGGATCGTCCGTCTCCAGCCACCATTGTTCGCCTGCAACGAACGCATCAGCTACAATCGCACACGGAACGCACCATCCAACGGGTGGTCGGCTGAATCGAGAATCTTGTCGAGATTTTCGTTGGCGAACGCCAGTCGCGCTTCGTTCGAATCGCGCTTTTTCTTGCCCGTCACGTTGATGCAATGAATCTTCAGCCAATCTAGACCGTTTTTTCCAAGCGGCTCGCCTACAATAAACACAGTTACATTGCCAAAAATTTCCACACCTTCAGTGTCAATCTACCGTATTTTCGGAAATAGTGGCCCGGGTCACTATTATTTCAACTTCCAAATGAGCAAATTTTAAGCTTAACTGAAATAAAAATTGAAGCTTTGTCTTAATGAAGTGTGTCCCATGCGAAAAATAGCATGTGGAGCGGGTTCTTACAGTAGAAAATAGTGGCCCTTGGCCATTATTTCTGCCTGGGTCACTATTAATTCAACCTCTCCGGACCTCGGGCCACTATTTCTGCCGAGCCACTATTTCCGAAAATACGGTATATCAATGTTGTGAAAAAAACTGGAATATATGAGGACAGTAATGCATATATAGCCGTGAAATGTATTCAGCGTAGTACAGAGCGCATATATTGAATCAAATTTCAAAAATATATTCTTTACAGCTGCGATAGTGTGCTAAAAGTAAAATGAAAATATGACATACCTTTGGCAAACACGAAACAAGCCCTGATGAGATCTGAGCCAGTGTGGTTGAAATATGGAGGGATGGGATAGACGCGACTGCGGAAGTCCATGTATTGCGGAGCGAAGAACGTTCGTCCGCGCATGTGCTGGGCGATGGAGAGGCGGTACAGAGTGCTGATCCAGATCTGCCCCACTTCATTCCTCTCCTTCTTCTTCTGATGCAGCTCGTGTTTCGCGTTCACGAACTCGAACTTTTCTTCAATCGACAGCGGTTCGAAATGTCGATAGGAGAGCATGCTGGGTACTTCGGGCATTTGGACAGTCTCCGACGTCATAGGCATGTTGAGCTTGAGCAAAAGGTCCAAGTATTTGGTGTCGTTGCCCTTCTTGAAGAGTTTCATGGCGATGTCGAGGATGGGTTCGTTGACGCGCCAAGCGACGTTGCCGAGGGAGTTGAGCGCGTCGACGACGGGGCGCATTTGACTGCGCGTTCGGCAGCGACGCGCCAGTTCCTCGTCCAAGTCGATGTGTTCGGCGCCTTCCAAGCTCATGTCCAGTCGAATCGCCGACATTTCAGTGGCGTAAAGCCCGCCCGACTTGTAATCGTCGAGCCACGGTCGCGGTGGCACCAGCATGGGCAAGTCTGTCACTTCGAACGTGATGTAGTCGAAACGGTCCTTGAGCTTGAGCGCCAATCGCAAGTCGCAGCCGATCATACGGACCATCTTGACGCCGCTCTGCGGCGCGTTGCCGTCCTTCTCCTTGCTTTTCCTAGTGGGGTTTATTCCATGGGTTCCCATCTTCAGGAAGTCCACGTTGCACTCGTAAAACGCCGGAAATTCTTGGTTCTTGATTTGAAACTTGCACGCGCGCTGCATCACATCGACGATGAAACGCCCCAATCGACCGGGCAAAGCGGAATCGAAGCCCAACGACAGGAGCGGACATTGCAAGGACGGGTCGACGCCCATTTCGGTGGCGCACGTGAGCCACCACTCGCGATGGGTGTATCGCCGCGGCAAGTGCTCTTCGCAGAAATAGCGCGAGTACTCGGCGGCGAGCTTCTCGAGCGTCTGAAACACTTGTTGGTAATGAGAAGTTGGGAACGATGACCAAACCGCACCTGGTCATCGAAGAAACCGATCTTGCGGTATAGGGCCGTGCGGACCTTGCGCAACAAACGGTTGCCCCCAATGGAGCGAACGAAATTGATCGGAGAAGTATTCTGACCAGCTTGAGCCAGGTAAAAAGCCATTTCCATGATCACGTTCACTAGATCTTCCACACTAACCGTCGAGATCAATGTTCCAACTGAAACATCATCTCAAACCTGATCGCTTTATTATTTACACTTACGATGGGGGTCTTTCAGATTTTCTAGCTCCAGCTTAATTTCTCGGGCAATAGCGGTCGGCCAGTTAAACTCGGCAAGCATTTCCTCAGCACTTTTCCCCGTCGATTCTTTCCGCCAAACGTTCTTCGCTGACACATTACCTTGCACTTCAAGCGCCAACTGTTCTTTCAGAAGCGCCAAAAAGCTAGTCTGAAAGTATTATCTTTCCTGTTGGAGCCACACAAACAAAATGCAAATCATATGATCATTCTGTTTATGCGAACAATTTCTCACTGCGATGTGCAGAAATTTGCATCAAATGAAAATGAAAAGTCAACCTGGTCAAAGCCCAGCGCGGCGTACGGGGAGCCCAAATATTCGGCTTCGGACGCGTTTTCATGCAATTCTTCGAGCAGAGGCACCGTCCTGTCATAGCGTAGATCGCGCACGCTCTGCATTTCTCGCCAGCCTTGCCATGTGTCGGAAATGCGTGTCATACTACGATCGACAGCATCCCGTTCAGCAAAAGTCATGTAGGTGATGGGCGCATCGTCCGTCAACGGCCGATGGTCGAGCATCAGCCTGCACGTCGATTCCAGCTCGCGCACCCGTTCGTCCAGAGCACCGTCGCCACGCTTAGCGTTCAGGCCGAATACGGCGTCGAGCAGCACCAACATGGCCGCCGACGAGTTCACATCGACGATCGACAACTTGGACATCTGTGTACACAGGTCGACTATCGCATCCAACAATGCAACCGCCCCAATTTCGTCCTTTGAGCTTTTATCGGCGGCCGTAGCTCGCAAACCGCGTGCCATCATCAACAACGTAGCCGGAAATATCTGCAAGATTCCATTGTTAATACAACAGAATCAACTTATAAAAATAATTGCTTAATTGCTTCCCATGTTTCGAACTTTGAATGGCGCATTCAGCTCAATTACATAATTTACGATGCTTTAAGGGTAGAAATACTTACCGATCGACATGCAAAATTTTAAATGAAACGATTCACGTTCAAATTATGGAATAATTTTCTTACCTCTGCGTCTTTCATGCTGCTGCTATCGGATGCAAGATTTGCAGTTAGAGCCAGGGCAGCGTGGTAGTCGTCCTTAATCACATAAGCGATCAGTTTAGCTCGATACTTCTGCATTTCCAGCTTTTTTCTTCTCTTGCGCTCAAAAAGTTTATATTCCTCCGTGACTCGAGCGATAAGAGCGGTACTCGGCCCCAATCCCCTTCTATTCTGGGAACCGCGACCGATAATAGTTTTATCAGCGTCAACTTTCTGCATCGCGTTGGAAGATTTTGTGTTCTGAAAGCCACCCGGTGTAAAAACATGATGATCAGAACACGATTCAGATCACCATAGTTTCTAATTGCTGTACATCCAGACTAGACTGTTGTGTCTTGGCAAATTCTGAAGACACTGCCAGGACAGAATTATGTCGGGAAGAGGCTTTGGTCGAACAAGACATCGTGTTCCTTCTCTTGGACAATGACGAAACCACTGCAATTATGCAAATTATTCGCTTCCCAGGATGCATTGCAAGCTGAGAATGAACCAACCAAGATGTCTACCATAACATTGAACATCAGAAAACAACTCACCACCGCAGCAACGAACAAGAAAGCTGCATTGCCGCTGTGAATGAATAACAACCATGTTCCCCACTAGTATTCGACTCGTACTTGGCAATCGCATGACCAAGTAATCAATCAAACGTCTGCAATATACTTTAATCGAAACAATAAATTCACGAAAAATTGTCGCAATTTCGTCGATCGTTTCTGTCGATCGCGTTTGTAATGTTGTGAAAGTAGCGCGTGAACGGAATAGAAATACGGTGATTTACATGATCAATAATTTCGTGCCGAGACATATTTGTTACAAATGTAGTGACATCAACACAAACTTAGAAGTTCAACATATCAAACAGTTTTCCTGTTTGTCAGAGTATAAGTTTGCACTGAAGCTTGTACTACATCTCGACATCAAACTACAAGTAGCAGAGAATATTTCATTTGACTGCAGTTCACTTCTTGGCAAGTGGCGAGGTGGGAAGGACAACTGGCTGAACGTGATTATGAACGGCTTGGGTGTCGGTAGGGCTGGCGCTGACGGACGAGTCAGAGTCGTCTTCCGTTGAGGACATGGCGATGAGCTCGCTGTAGGGCGTAGAAGTGCGTTGAATGCGCGGTCTCTGACCCGCACCATCGACGGCCAGAAAGGTGACCACTTTGTTGGGCGAGTCGGGCTTCTCTGCTTCAGCACTACCGCTAGCGACGTCGTTAGAAGGCGATGGCGCTTTGGAGACCACGTTGCCACCTTGTTGCGACATGACGCGGTTGCTCAGTGAAACGCCTTTGAATGAACGGCGCTTGGATGGAAGTTGAGCAGTGGGGTCTCCAGGCGCCTATTCGTTGCGCCGGAGACAGACGATCCGTTTGTCAACAGCGGCTGGGCGACGCTTCTGGAATCGCAATGGGCATGTGAAATCGTGCATTTTCCGCCTGGCAAGCCGCGCATCGATCAGCGGACACCGGGACTTGGTCATATAATTAAAAAATCCGACCACTACGTTCTCTATTTCACTCTTCGTCGCCCATACACTTATCATCACGTCCGGACAATTCCCCGCTTATCATTTCGTTCCGCACAGCACAATTGCGCATCGTCTTCACGCAATTGAGGAATCGGCCGCGCCGACGAGGGACACACTCGTTAGTCGTTAGCGCCATCCCCACCCCCTCCCACCATCAAACGCCCAGCCTCCCTTCACAGCGCCATGCCACATCGGCAATCATCCGGGGACTTTCTCGGCAATTACTCGACGCATTTATTTTTGTGGTATAACGATTGGCTGATACAATTGACAACGTAGTTATGACAACGCTATATGGCACCAAGAAGAAGCGATATCGTTAGGAACAAAGTGATGAGCATTGACGGCAGTAAAAGTGAGCAACGACTTCGAAGAAAGTCGAAGCGAACATCTCCATGGTCGGAATCTAGACGACAGTGAGGCCAGAACTCGGCGACGGGCTTGGGGTAGCCGCGTGCCACGTTCATGAACACCCCGCGGAAGTGATAAACTTGATCCTTGTGGAAGAACAGCGTCCGTTCTGCAATCAGCCGAGTCGCACGGCAACGAAACAACGCTACTTACTGTGGTGATCAGTGAAAGCGCCGTTCACGTCCACCGGGATTCCGTGCCAATTCGATTCGATTTTGCGCGGATAGTCTAATTCGACGCGGCCTTCATTTTCGTCGAAACGCCAATAGTCTTCGCCAGAAAATAGGTAGGTTTTATCATTATAATCCCACACAAACGCCACTGTAACGCGATGGACCCAGTCGGGCAGACCGAGATGCGTCAAAGGTTTGGGAAAGCCGGGAAGCACCCGGTGTCCGAGAAACTCGTAATACATCTTGCCTGAAAGCAGTCGAGGGTGAGCCATTGGCGGGCATTCAGCTTACCGACGAAGAACACGATCTGATCTCTCCCTCCCGGTCCCGGCCGTTCGTACACAGCGTCGACGTGCGTTAGGTTCTCGGGAAGATCTAACCAGAAGCGATGCAATTCTACCGGCTTCTCAAGCAGTTTTCCCTCTTCGTTGTACCGCCAGAACCAACGCCCCTGCAATCACAACGAGGTCATCTCTGTTCGACCAGAAAGGAATAATACCTTGAACACGAATATTTCTTGTCGTATTGTCGAAATGGCGTCAATGGATGTGGTGCAAATATCAGGCGGGCCCGCCTTGGTCGTCGTCGGAACGTATTCGGTGGTCGGTCTCGGAGTGGTCGTCGTCGTTGTCCTCTTCGGCGTCGGCAGTGGTACTTGCGGCACTTCATTGCCTCCACGTCCTGCAAAATGTCGTCAGTTCGGACTGTCATTGGCAGCATTATCGCAGCCAGAAGCCTTTACAGTGACTTTAAAAAACTCGGCGTCCAGACCGGGGCGTGGTTTACTAAGGATTTCAGCATATAAATCAATGCGCTATGTTTTATGTTGCCCGATCAGGCCCGCATATATCTTTTGCGTTAGGTACCGTAGTTTTTTGCCCGGTCTGGTCGCCGAGTTTCGGACTGTACAGTGTAAGCCAAGTAATGGAGGAGGAATATTGTGGGGAGATGAAAGGATATGAAGTAATACCGTATAATTCTTGGATGGCGATGATATCGTCGTAGTGCAGTCGCGGACCCGAATGTCCTGCTTCGGAGACATACTGATAGTAGGGATACATTATACTTTCTTGCACTTCCGAATGATGGAGACCGAGAGAGTGACCCAGTTCATGGATTGCGACCGATAACAGACTGACTTCTGCAAAGCAACGGGTCAGTCGACGAGCAACGAGCACGCATGTGCCTTCTTGCATATGTTTATATTATCTGATCGGCTGTACGGGAAGGCGAACTGATAGCTGTTTCCGAACGCACCACGTGTGTACATATCGCCCTGCAGTTTTTCTGTCCAGACCTCGTCCATGTCGAAATGCACATCTCCGCCTCTGCCGGGCGAAGGGAAGAATGCGTGCGCGAGGACCACGTCGGGTCCATCAAACGGATACGAATCGCCGTGCTCTCGGCTTTCGAACGACACCTGTATGTCGGCGTCGGGATCGCGCGTTTCCAGAAACTTCAGTGCCGACACGTTCTGCCACGACTTGAGCGCGTCGTAGATGATGCGACGAACGCCGTTCAGCTCTATCCTGCGCGGCGAGTTTCCGATTCTGAAAGTGCTCCTCTGAATGCTTTGCATTTTCGTGTTTCTTTGTTTTAATCGCGCTAAGCGTTGCACAGGTCCCGTCGATTACGGTAGCCGAAATGCAGCGATGCGCTGCGCACTGCGACGCACCGAGAATGTACAGAGCCATAAGGAAGGAGTCGCTCAGACAGCACAAAGATTCGACCAGCAAGCATCAATGAGAGCAAGTTTGAGGAAGAGGAAGAAGTAGGCAAGTTGGAGGAAGAAGACAAGTGTAAAGACTTACTCTTGATGGCGGTGCAGAGCTCGCGGCATTGGTGGGCGGACGGCGCATGTCTCACTCAAGGAGGTTGTGATGTGTCCCAAAGGGTAATCGTCATCGGACAACCGACTGAGTGAGCACGGCGCCGTCCGCAGTAGCCGCCGCGGACTGCACGCTGAAACGCAAAAGGGACGAATGGCATGCGACGATGGAGAAGTGAGCACGAGACACAAGGCCGACTGCTCAGCGATGGCCGATCCGTCTGAGAGGTGCGGACAAGAGGCCGGTGGTCAATGGGCGACCAGTCGGCCGCTAAGCAGCCGTGAAGCGCCGCAATCAAAAATCGAGCGACGCGCACGCCTCGGCAATCAGTGCCGCTCTTGGCTCGGTAATCGAGTTAGCGGCAAATTTTCTGCTCAGACCGTCGAGCGTCCTCAGACAAATTGCCATCGGCGACCAGGGGCTTCGTCGCCCGAAAACGCCGGTCGAGCTGCGCAACGACGGTCGATGCGATGAACGAGCACGCCGTCGGCTACGTCCAATGCGCGCAGTGCACGACCAAACCAACAAGACGGACGGACCGCGCGCAACAGCTGCGCCTAATAACTGCAAGCATTTTCCGAGTCGCCGAGGCCGAGGCGCGCCTGGCGCCCGTCTGGCCGTCGAATGCGCCCATCCGACAGGCGCGAACTCGCCGCCGCGCCGCCGCCAATGACAGCAGCCCGAGCCCACCGACCGCTGCATAAAACTGCTGCAACCGCCTCGCGTCCGTCTCTTCCAAAAAGCGCCCCAGCAATGTCCGGCAAACGGCCAACCGCCAACTCTGCCGGCACATTTACGACACGAGATCAGTGCCAGCGCCCGTCGGCTCCCTTGCCGCTCCATCACCGTCATTCAGCAGCATTCGAATGGTCGCGAAACAACGCACATCGAATCCAAGAACAACAGTGGAAAGCGAGGGCGCGCAGTCGGCCGAGGAAGCGAGTGCCGGGGTGCGACCGAGCGGGCAGAAGGGACTGAAGAATGGACGCGGGCAGCTGGCGACCAGCCGGTACGTCTCACACAAGGCGCCTCGGCCACTGAAAGACGGCAACAGTTGGTCAGTGACCGCCTGCTCCACCATCGCTCATGCACGTCTTTCAGTCGCCGTGCTGCTATTCACTCGGCGAAACGCGATACCGGAAACGTCCGTCCGCCGGGCAGACGCCTCCTCGGCCAAAAACCATCTCCGCGGCGCCAGACGCCCAACTTCGTAAAAAAACGCGCACAGTTGCGATTTATGACTCTAGAACAGCGCAAAAACCGTAGTCCGAACGTACCTGTACGTGAGGTCTGTTGTGCCCCACTTGGAACCTTGCAGCACATAGCGCTTTCCTCGACGATGATGCCCTCGATGTCTGCGGTGCCTGTGCCGCGAATGCTGCTGACCACTGGACGCCCCGTCCCTGTGTTCCTCCTTTGGAAAATCGGGCATTCCACATCTCTTCGAGGACAATAGTTTGATCGTCGCCTCGTCGAGTTCTCCGGTCTGTTCAAGTCCGGCAAAGCGTTGCAGTCGTCGCACAGCAGATTTGACGGACTCGGCGGTGCGCAGATAGGAAGTACCTGGCGCAGGCTCGCTCAAATAGCCGAAGCGCGTAAGATAGTTGGTCTGCAAGAGAAGGTGCACACGAGGAAACCGGAAGAACGACGCACCACTCGCGCGGGAATGGGACGGTGAGCCGAGTCGGACGAGCCGACGGCGTGGACGAGAAGCGTCAGCGCTGGCAACAGGAGCAGCGCCTTGGGCGAGCGCCACTTCATCGCCGGTGATTCGATTGCAGAAGCCGACGCCGCCGTCGGCCAGTCAAGCCGCTGTGGACGGATGAGCAGCGCCGGCGGCCTCTGGCGGAGACACTCGTGAGCGGACGGCGGATCGAAGGACCATCGACAGGGCGACCGCACATCCGCCCTGCTTGCCCACAGTCGTGGGCATTACACAATCGGTGAGCACGAAAAACGCGTCCGCGCAAAAAGCCCTACACGCCTTCCCCTCACTCCCACCCGACCCTCGGCACCACATGTGCGTCCCGGATTCTCGGCCGTCTGATTAGCTTTGCGCCCATCGCCGTGTCGGTGCCACCAAGCACCGGTAAACAGATCATCCACAAATACCCATCAAAGTAACGCTCTTCCATCATCTCCACAATGCAACGCATTGTCGACGCACTAATTGCTACACAACCACTGCCGCTACCCAGCGGGCGACCGGTTCGATGGCAAGGTCGCCAGTCACGCAATGATCGGATCGACGGAAACGGCGTCCAACGGCTTAGTCACACGCTGAGTCAGTTGACGAACGCGTCCGGCGATAGGGAAAAACTTGTGCAGACAACCTCGTCGCCGCCGCATAGCAATCGCATTATCGATGCTTCCTCAGTCATCGAATAGTCGGCCGCACGGACCACCAGCGCATGCACCGCTGCGCAGCATTGTGCATGGCAGTGTAGTTCGCCGCCGAAAGACGATTTCTGCCGTCTGACCGCAACCAATTGCACACGATCCTTTTGCACCATCATTGGCATCGATTTCCTTCGTCAGTCGCAGTACACTCAGTTCGCCGACAAAGTAAACGCACCCCTACAGATTAATACAATTGGACATTTCCATTTCACACAATTTATCTCTTTCGTAAAGTAAAAACGCTGTTCAAGATGCTGCTCTTGCAGCCCTCACCAAGACCGATCGATGCATGATTCATTTCTGGCCGATGCCTTCATATCGAATCGAGCATCAGAAGTTTGCTTCCAAGTTTGCAAGAAATCAATACTACACCATCAACAGGCTATGTGTCAAGGATAAATGATCTGACCGCACAGTCTCTAGGGCTACTTCTATCTTTGAACCGGAATGCATTTTTCGAACGGCCTCATCCAAAAAAGGGCGTTTGACAATATTCGTTCTGTTGAGTTGATTTTGTGTCTCAAGCAGATCTTTCCGATACAAGCTGATTGACTGTAAGATTTTTCGTGCACAATAAATTATTTGTGACAAATAAAACAATTTTCACGCCGACGCAGACCACCCGACCATTCCTCCTCTTAACTTTTTTCGTGCAGTCTTCAAATCCTTCGAGTACTCATCTACGTGACCACAGTAGCTTCAATGTCTGGCAGCACAGAGATGGAAGACTCAATTTTAACCAATGCAGCTGCTCGACGAGTGCCGAAAATATTGACCGCCGAAGAAATGGAGAAGCTGACATCGGATGAACCCATATCAGCATTCAAGCAGCGCAAACTGGAACAGGAAGCGCGGAAGAACTGGGATTTATTTTACAAACGCAACGAGACTAAGTTCTTCAAAGACCGTCATTGGACCAAAGCCGATCTTCAGCAGCTCTGTCCAGACATTGATTTTCAGGTGTGAAACGTGAGCGCTTTGTCATGAGAGTAATGTACGTTCAATTGTTTATGATTGCTCCAGTGGTGTGCACGGGCCGGGTTTGACCCGGCCCGGCCCGGGTCGAGAAATTTTTTCGGCGAGCCGGGCCGAGCTTCGCCACGTAATGGCGAATTTTTTTGACGGGCCAGGCCGGGTCCGGGTCGGAAAATATTGCTTAGCGGGCCGGACCGGGTCGGGTCGAGGAGGATTTGCGGCGGGTCGGAAATTTTTTTTAGCGGGCCGGGCCGGGTCGGCAAAATCTCAGGCCGTGCACACCACTGGATTGCTTCCGGTTCCGCTGTGGAGGTAGTCTTTTTGCATTAAATTCAACTGCCATATCTCCTTTGCATGCACTGAAAACGCCTGTTTAGAAGCCACAAGTGTTGTTTGAAGCTGGCTGTGGTGTCGGCAACTTCTTGTTTCCCTTCCTAGAAGAGTTCCCGTCGTGGTTTGCATATGCCTGCGACTTTTCCTCTCGAGCAATTCAGTTTGTACAGGTATGGCTTTGTTGTTCTAGCACGCCGTGTCATTGACGACCGTTCAATTTCAGCGGCATGCGAACTTTGACGAGCGGCGCTGTTCAGCTTTCGTATGCGATTTGACGAGCGAGCGACCGCCTGTTCCATTCGAGAGCGTCGATTTATGCACACTGATTTTCGTCTTGTCTGCGATTCATCCCGAGAAGCTGGGCGCCGTGCTGGCGTCGTTGTTGTCGGTGCTGAAGCCGGGCGCGTCGGTGGTGGTGCGCGACTACGGATTGTTCGATCATGCTATGCTGCGTTTCGCCAAGGGACACAAGTTGAGCGACGTACATGATTCAGCGCTTTTCCCCTTCTCATGTCCTTTTTTTCAGGCGTTTTATGTTCGACAGGATGGGACACGCGCTTATTACTTCAGCATTGGTCGGTATTGAATTGAATTTCTCGGCGCCTTTGTTCCGTGAGAAGACGACGGTCTTTTGCAGAGAAGCTGATTGAGGTGTTCGTAGCTGTCGGCTTCGTGGCATTGTCATGCGAGTACTTGGAGCGGACGACGACGAACCGGAAAGAAGCAATCTGTGTGCCGCGCACGTTCGTGCAAGGCCGCTTTCAGAAGCCGTTTGAGTCACCACCGAATCAGACCTAAGCCCTCGTACACGCGAAACTTGTGTTGTTCTTATTGCGTGCATCTCCCTTGCGTTGTTGTTGTTGTCAGCGAAAACCGACTTGAAAGCAAAAAATTGGTTGTCATTCCTGGCTCATGCGATTATTGACTGGCGAGAAGTCGACAGGCGCGAAGTGGCATCTGAGTGAGTGTCTCGTCGGCTGCGATGCGGCGAACGTAGAATGCGGTGCCTTGGCGCGGCGCTGTGGCGTGTAGGTCGATAGAGCGGCGGTGACTGCGCTTAATCGGCACCGGGCGACGGGACTCGACGAGCCGATGCGTGCGCAGCGACCGACGCGTTGTAGCGGCTAACGAAGAGAAGCTCAACTCCCGCCAATCCGCACCTGATGACGGTGATTAAGACGCGGCTATTTCCGATAACGTGATTGCCAAGGAGGGCGATGAATGACCGAAGCCCGTAATAGAGGGCCGGCGCGCACCTGCGCTGTAGCGCCACTCGGCATCTGCCGTGCAAGTGCGACTTGTCCCACGCCTTGTGTGCGTCTCACCCACAGCATGCAATCCATGTCCGCCAACATGACCGCCTTGCAGCGCTTCAGCGACCGCGTCAAATTATTCGCCTGCAGGCGTCGTGATCCGGCCGCCTCGTCCCAGCCGTCCGTAAGTCGCGCCCCTCTGTGTACGTGTACCTGCCAGAGAATACGAGCAACGGAAATGAAGCGCGCAGGGCGGGTCCACATCCGCCTCTTCCGGCGCTTCCGTCCCATTCTGTCGTCTCGCTCTCTAGTCTCTGCCCATCCAGGCCGTCCAGTTCAGATATGTCTTCGGTCATTCTTATTTTCGTCTTTGGTTGAGTGACAAAAAATCGAACCGTCAACATTGTCAGCCGCATTGACACTTGCAAGATCTGACACTTTTCTCCGACAGGCGAGCGCCCCTTTGCGAGTCTATCGAGAAGAAGTCGATTTTGTTAATCGGAGCCAATCGCTGGATGACAACGCCTCCGTCGTGGTCGCCGAGCTCGACGTCACCCTCACCATGAGCGTGGTCGATGATGACGGCGGTGAAGAGGCCGCTCTGGTCAAGGAGTTAAAGGACATGGATCATTTGCGTCGCCATTTGGAGCTGATGCACGACCGCTGCATCGCACGCAACTTGCGAGCCGCCGGACTGGGAACTTTCGAGGCCGTGGACGAGCACAAGGTGTACGGGATGTTGTCGCCGAGCGCACGCATGGTCGACACGGGCGAGTCCATGCTGTGGGCGGTGATCAACCGTGTACACGACGGCGACAGACAGGTCGCGTACTTTAGCACTCGCTGCGTCTCACAACTGTTTTAGTGTCGATACGTTGGTATTTTGGTGATCGAAAAAGCGGACGTCAACGAACAAAATGAGAAAGACGGAATGATGACGCCGCTGATGGTGTGCTGTCGGCGAGGCTTGGACAAATGCGCCAAGGCCCTGCTGCAATCGGTCAGAAACGGTTATCCATGTCCAAATCACCCGTGCCGTTATAGCGCCACATCGACCACGCGCTCAGAGACGACAAGGGCAACACCGCGTTACACTACATGGCCTTACATGGACGCGAGACGCTGCTCAAGCATTATTTCAAAGTACTGCGACGTCTCGAGATGAAACGCTTGTCGGGCAAAGAAGCGGCGCATCGGGTGACCGAAGACGTATTCGACATCCGCAACGGAGACGACCAGACGCCGTATCAGGCGGCCGTGCGCAGTGAGCAACCCCTATGCGCCGCTATGCTCGAGGAAGAGAAGAGCAAGCGTGTCAAGCTCATCAACAAAGGGCTCAGCCTCGTGCAACACGTCGGCTCGCCCTCGCTAAGTCGCTCGATGCAGCAGCAGGGTCGCAAACTGCTCAAGCGCATCGCGTCATTCGATTCTTTGCGCTTCGACAACCCGGCCGTCGACGACTTGTCCGACGAGGAGTTCATGCTCAGCTCCAGCCAGAGCGACTTTGCGCACTTCAACGGCGATCCCAAGTTTGACTCGTCAGACGGCGGCATGCGACCCAGAGTGGTCACGTGGCACGGCCGCAAGCCCCTTAAGGAGAAGAAGGAGCCGAGCGGCTCGCCGCTGCCGTCGCCGTTGCTGCTCAATCGCGACACCGAGTCGCCCACGATGAGCGTCAACGTGCGAGTGGCCGATGCGAGCAGGCGGGCGCACTTCTTCCAGAGCAAGGGTGAGATGATGCGCGACACGCATTTGACGTCGTCCTCGCCCAAGGCGATGGGGCGCAGTGTGACAATCTCCGGCAATATGTCTAGCGCCACCAGCGACTTGTCGCATGCCAAACCAAAGCTCACGGATCGTATTCGCAACTTTCTGCGCCGCAAACCGCGCTACGGTCTGCACGGGAGCAGTTCGGTGGACAATCTGACGGCGTATCGCGAAGACGCGACGGAGCGGACGGAGCCGACGGAGCAGCCGCCCATCGGGTTGTTCGGCGACGACATCAGCCATATGCGTTCGACGAGTCGCAGTGCGCAACCACGGCTGCACACGCGCCGACAGAGCTCCAGTCTGTCCAAGATGGAAGCGATGGTGGCCGCGAACCGCCTGAGAGAACGACAGCAGACCATCTCGGTCAACATCTCGGCCTCCGTACAAGTGCCGCTCAAACGCGATCAACAACCAACGTCGGGAATATCGCCGCCAATCAGTCATGCAATCGACTCCAATCAATTCTGTCCAGACGACCCCCAGCAGTAATAATTTGTCGGCAATCTGTGATTTTACTGTCAAAACAACATATATTACCCCACCGTTCTATATGATTAAATTTTATTGTGCAGCATGAAAAGCGGGCGAAATTAAAATGTTGAGTACCGACGGCTATGTCGAATCATTCAGCACGCATGTATCGCTGCTCTTCCGCAAATGTATCCAGATTCAATAACAACAATAACGAATGGACCAAGGACAGTAATCACGATAAGCGTCGACCAAATATCTAAGTTGCGAAACACATAACTACTGCTTCATCTTCAACTGCTTCATTTTCGGCTGCTTCAGTTTGGCGTCTCGCTTCTGCTCGATTTTCTAAAAGAAAGAATTTAGAAAATTTGCGCAAAATTGTAAAGTTCTTGGGAGTGTAAGGCCAGAGACAGCAGTATAAAACAAACCGCAGTCACAGAAGCCAGCGGCTAGGATCGGAACGCGCAGATTGTAAAAAACAGAAGCTCGTTTACAACAGCTGTGCTTTCAAAGCGTTCCAGAAGCAATCAATGACTTCGCAACGTTTGCCAAGAAAAGCTACAAGCGACAAGAAGACGAACGAAAACGGCTGTTTATCGCCGTTATTTACTTTGCGCATAATGTAGCATAAAAAAAGGACAAATTAAGTGCAATGGATTTTTTCAAAGTCGAAGCTCAATTGAATTCTGCACAATTGAATTTCGCTGACAAATACAAATTGCACTATTATTGGGTCTTTTTGGCACGCGTCATTCGGCGAGTCAAATTATTCGCACTGAGAACGCAAATGACATGACAGCAGGGTGGGAAGAGGAAGCGAGCGATGCGCTGATTTTTGGAGCCAAGGGTTTTGAAGTGCAAAATAGAGCTGAACTAGAGTTTGCTTTAGGGGGTTGGGAGAAATGGATTGAAAAAAAATATGTGAGAGGAAGGCAACTTGCGAACTGAGCGTAAGGAATGGAATATAAGGACGGACCTCGAGACGACGCTGGCGATCGGGATCCTCTTCCTCCATGAGTTTCTGCTTGCGTTCGCGAGTTTTCTCCTCGCGTCTTGCCTGCGCCGCGTCCTGTCGCTGTTGGTGCGTGGTCTTGAGGAATGCCTCTTGCGCAGACTGTCGGTTCTTGTCCGCCTTCGATTTTCCCTGAAATTCATCAATCATTTCGACTGCGCCAAATTTGCAACGATCAACGTCTCTCACAAAACGAATGGACTGGCATCGCGTGATAAACAGAAAATGTGAAGGAGAAATACGTCAATGGATTCTTCATGGATCGCTGTTTATTTTTAGAAAGAAGGAATGCAAGAAAAGAAAATCATTCAATACCCAGCAGCAGCACCAGGGTCGACCTGCCAGAAACACTTTTTTTTTAACTCCTTCAGTAAAAATGACTATTATTTTGCTTCACAAGATAAAACTGCCGTCTCCACATCGGTATAGTAGGGCACTGTGGTACAGCAGCAGCCATCAGCTAATAAACTATCGCCGACTTGCAATATATTGTGGAAAAAGAGCGAGTCAATATGATGAAATTAAATTCATAACAAGGCGATTGCAAGAAAATTAGACTCGTTAGGAGAAAAAAGGATCGAACCTCTTTGCTGAGTCGATATCTTCGAGCCTTGTCGACGCAGTAGAAGACCATGTTCATGAGAGATTTAGTGTGCTCAATGTGTCGTTCGGACGCGCCCATCTTACCGGGAATGTTGAAGCTGAACACGAGCACCTTCGCCGTCTCGGGCAAACGCGCCTGAGTTTCGCCCCTGCAAGGAAGCGACACAACGATCAGCACCACACACCAAGGGACTTACTCTTGCGGCTTCGGACCGCTGAACTGGTCCGAAAAGTGCAGGTAGTCGATGCACTCTTCGTACTTCGTGATCACCTGAGTGACGCGCGGGTCGATCATCGAAGTCGTCGCCTCTGAGATCTCGGAGAAGACTGCGAACGCCGCAGGCAGACCGAGTTTGTCGCCGTTCTTCTTCTCCGAAGTGAACAAACTCTGCAAGCACTTGGCTTAGTTTCTGCACGCACACATCAGTCGGCTACATCTTCACACCGACCCGATCTCAAACCAACTTCGGGCCAGTTTTGCTCGACTAATATTCGTTTCGGTATTCGATTGAAAAGCCAACCTAAACTTCGCTTAAGTTTGTCAATCAAATTAAGAGACAGGTTCGAGTATTATAATCGGACTCCAGAAATAAAAAAATGCACCCAATGTCAGTTCAGGTCGGTTTCGATTTCTGTGCAGGTGAGAATAAATTTCAATTTGGGTTAAAAAAATGTTGAGTCAAAGTCACATGCAATACAGACAGCTGACAAGATAGAGCATTGATAAGAATAGAATTCTGATTGATTTATGAAAAATATAGCAAGACAAAAAAGATAATTTCTTGTGAAACAAGAAACATTGTTATATTGGTTACCAAGTCGGTCATATCCTTGACTAGCTTGACGACGGTCTTGCGCTGGCCGACTGCCATGACAAAGGTGTCCATCTCGTTGTTGTCGAGCTCGACGCGGACGATGACGCGATCGTACTTAGGGCGAATCATTTGGGAAATGACGCTGACCAAGTCCTGTCGCTTCAACAGCTTCAACTGCACCAGCATGCCTTGACAACCCGCGCGACCTGAGCACCAAATAGCAAACGAAGAGTCCGTTTCCTTGATTAAGTGGGAGGTGGAAGGCTGTGCCGGCTGAGCAGCCCCGTCATCACCTGAAAATTCAATCCCATCGGCGCTCCACACAGATAGAATATCGCCAGTCATACCGACAACAGCAAACTGCTGCTCCAATAGTTCTCGGTGCTCTTCGAACCACGTGTAAGCAAGAGTCTGATTCTTTGTTTTACCGTAGATGTAGTTGAGCAAGTAGACCACCAATCCGCTCAACACTAACAACTCAACTTGATAGTTGGTCCAATTAGATCGGAAATGGGCTGGCACCTGAAAAATAGAGAAACGAATTAAAATTACGGTTCACAGTCAAGGATTCAAAAAAAACTTTTGCTATCAACAACACATAAATAATCACCAGAGAACGCGATCGAAGTCAAATTGCATAAGGTTTTAGATATGAAAGCGCAAATTAAAATATCACACAATTTTGACATGACTGCCAAAATCTTTCAGAAAATGAATTCAAAAGAAATGAATTCGAGACAAAAATGCAGGAAGAATACGATCATAGTCGGTTGACGTAAATGATATTAGAGTATCAGACCACACTGTTGCACAAAGTTCAACAACATACATCGGCAAACTTGAGCGGCTGAGGTTGGTCGGACGGATGTTGCGTGTTTTCCTTCTCTTGGCTGTCCACACGCTCCTTATCGAAATTTTCGAACTCGTCTTCGTCTTGAAGATGCGCAAATTCGTCGCTGTCGTCCTAAATTTGTCAAAATTAAAGATGCTCGATGCATAGTAAGTAATGTAATACCTCGACAACCGCTTCGACGCCGTCGTCATCTTCATCGACGACGACTTCTTCGTGGGTGACCACATCGGCCACCGAGGGACCCGGGTCGACAGAACCGCCTCCTTCGCTCTGTTTCTTCCCACCCCCACCAGCAGGCACGCTCGCGGTCTGCTCGTCCATGTCTTCGAACTCGGCGAATTCGTTGTTTTCCACATCGACATTTCCATGTGGATTAACCGATTCGGCCGTGCGAATCACCAACGATGACAAAATGCAGAGAAGCCACAGCGTCTCCACTGAACGAAACGAAACAGCTCAGAACTCGAAATCACAATGCAAGTCAGAAATCAACTAATGCAGCAATAATTTTATGAAGCAGAGAAAGAAAAATGTAGGTACCATGAAGACAAAGCGTTCGAGAAAGGCGACGGGTGGTGATTGTCAGAGCTGACATTGCTGTCTCAGCTCGCCCACTTAATGGCACTGTGGACGCTTCGATCAACACCGAAACAAAACAAAACAAAATCAACCGATTGTCGATCACTAGTCGACTTCTTTTCGCGATCGCGATCGAATTTTCTGACTTTTAATCTTCAGAGCGTTTCTCCTAAAAAAAGCAGCACATTTTGTTATTTTGGTAGACGCCTAACTGTTTCAAGATACGGTAAAAGCAATCCGTTGCGCAACTAGTAGCGCCAGCTGGCCAAAAAAGTTTTTTCAAGTTTTCTCGACTGCAATTAGGCGAATATAAAAAGGGGAGGATATAAGCTGGATTCATTACGTAAGCCCATAGGCCTAGTTGTAAACCCTTCTAATTAGCTAGGAATTAAAAAATTGCGCAAATTTTTTGTTTTTTTTACATTGTTGCTTTCAAATTTGATTTCAGGAAATGAAAAATTAGTAGTGAAAGAAAGGAACAATGACCGTGGACAAGAAAGAGCTGCAACAGGTTAGTGAAAAAATCTGCGAAATAGGCTAGCCTATTCAAATTGTGGCTCAATTGCAGTTTAGCGGTCCGATAGGTAATTAGCGGTCCGATGGAAGTTTAGCGGACCGATGGAAGTTTAGCTGTCCAATCAACTTTTAGCGGTCCGATCGATTTCCCAGGTCGTAAATCAAAATCAACACACAAGGTATGCGAATTTGACCGTGAAACTTCTCAGAGAGAGGTAATTT